>MPUH01001416.1:0-16015 GCA_001970955.1 Stentor coeruleus | reverse complement strand
TTCAATTACTATATTAAAAGGAGTTCCATTAGTTCTTATATTTAACATATCATCTTTTACTTTAAGTTATACAACTGGATTACCATTAAATATTATACTTAGATTTTTGAAAGTTGTTACTAATGATATGTATAATTTTAATGTGATTTTTGTTAGTAGTATACTTTCAAATACTATAAAATATGTAAACAATTATATGTATATTGTGAATATGGTTTGGGATGGGGTTACTATAAATAATTTTACTACTGAATATGTCAATATGTTTTCTTTAGGCTTGAATAGCCTAACAATTATGTCTATTGATGGGTTTTTTTATGATACTTTTTATGTTGTTATTGCAGATTATTGGAACGGAATTCTGGTTTTAAATCAAGTTAATGGTGTGACAAAGATTATATATAATATTACTAATAATGATAATGATCCTGTTATAAGTATAGGGACAATATATAAAGGGTTTAATGCAGTTTCGAAAAGTGGAGTATTGACCACTTATTATTTTACAAAAAATATGACCCCAAAGTTTTTTGCAAAACGTAATCCTTTTACTATATATTCTTATGATATTTCATCAGTCCAATCATATGTTGTGGCGGATAATTTTTATTACTCTAGGTATATAACTTATCCTGTTGTTTATAATAATGGGGATATTTATTATCGTATTGTAGATACAATGGTTGATTTTTCTAATTACTTGATAAAAGATTTGTATGCTCAAAAACTACCTAAAGATATGCTTGAAAGTGTTTTTTATGCAACTTTTATAAACAATAGTTACTTTTGTTTTCCAACTAATCAAACTAAAATTGTATTTTATTCATTAAATAGCTTATTGCTTACTAAGAAAGGGCTTACAAAATCTGAATACAAGCAAATGGTGAATAAATGGGGGACTAATAATTTTGTGATTAAAACTATTGCAAAAAATCCAAACAATTATGCTAATATAAGTTTTAATTTGAATATAACGGGACCAACTTCAGATGATAATGATGGGAATTATGAAATTAAAGCATGGTTATTTATTGTAATTGTTGTAACAGTGTGTATAGTTCTAGCGATAACAGTTAAAATTATGCATAGGTTTATTTTTTCAAGACGCAATTCAATAAGGATTGAAGATACTTCGCAGTATGATAGAATAATTTAGCTTTTAGTTAGTTAATGCACTTTAAAAGGCTTTTATTTATATAGCTTATTTTATTAAGTTTTGCAGCATAAACTATTATNATTGAAGATACTTCGCAGTATGATAGAATAATTTAGCTTTTAGTTAGTTAATGCACTTTAAAAAAATATATATCTGCATGCTATAATCTTTAATAAAAATTATAATCAGATTAGAAATAATTATAAACAACTTTTCCAACATAGCGTTGTTTACAAAAAGACTTATTCTTTTGTCGATATCATTCGCCATTGAGTACTACAATTTATCAAAAATGACTTATATAATCAAACTAGCATAGCCTAATTATCTTTCAACCTCTTTTTTTATTACAAGTGTATACAGTGATTTTAATGCGGATTTTATATTATTATTATCAATACCTTATATGAATATTCTCTTTTAATTACAAATAGTTTCTGATAAATTTCTAATTCTTGAAAGACTATAATATGAAATTAAATCTTAATAAATATCTATATTGAAATCAATTGAAGTTTGTAAATATTTCAGTGATACTTGACATATTAATTGTTTTAGGGGTGAGTATTAAGGCTATTTTTATACTGATTTTTATAAAGAGGAGGCAGATTGACGATAATTTTCAGACTATGAGTATTATCAGTAAGTAGATATTATTAAAAAATCGATACTATAAATTATTTCAGGATAGTTAGTAGTTAGGATATTTAGTTTTAGAAGGTAATTATTTTAAGTTATAATGTTTTAATAGGCTTTATGCAGTTATTTTTTTGTACAGGATATGTGTGATAGTAAGATTTAGGTGTGAGATAGTATACATTCTAAGTACATAAATAATTTCAAAATCATTTTTTAATAAATTTAATATTTACACATAACTCAAAACAATCCAATTTCTTAATAAAAAAACTACTGTGGCTTTTATACTAAATCATAAACTTTGAAATTATAAAAGTTAGGATCTTTTACTTTAAAAGTATAATTTATTCTAATCTACTCAAATCCTTAAAAACTCAATTTCATCAAAAAACCATGAACTTTTTCAGTCAAATCTTCTATAAAATATCCTTCAAATCATCTTAATTCATGGATTTAACAATCTTCAATAATAAACTTAATTCAAATCCACCTGATCTCTAACATAAAGAGTATAAAATCTACACAATCTAAATTACTTACTTATTGCCCAATGCAATATCTTATAGCCCTTACAACTTCAACCTCACTAGAATTGTAAGGTTTAAACTGATATATTTTCTCTATGACCGTTCTGCAAATATGACATTTTTTAGTCTTTTTAACAATTTCACATGAACAATCAAAGCAAATCCCCCCATGTCCACAATTCATAATAATTGCATCTGCTTCTTTTTCACAACAAATCGAACAAGTTTTCCCATTTTCAATCGACCCGTCAATATTCACAGAGTTAAAATCGACCTCACTTTTATTTTCTTCATGCTGATCATCATAGTTTTCATCCAAACTCACATAGAAGATTGATGACATTTTTAGCATTTTTTGTGGATGATCTTTGATTTCGATTATTATTTGTGATGTAGAAATGTTCGTCAATGGAGGGATGAACATTTGATTGTTGTACATGATAACCCTTCCAGAATAAAAGTATCTTTCAAACCAGGTTCTGCATAGAAATTACATGAGGATGTTGTTGAAAAGAAATGTCAGTACAAAGAGTCCTATAAAATACAAAAGCATTATAACCAAAGCATCAGAAATTCTTTTTGAACGCCCATCTTCATAATACAACAAAAATTCAAAAAACAAATTTCCAATGCAAATCCCACATCCAATACAAAAATAAACCATCCATATGGGACAAATTGCATCTATGCATGTAGCCATCCCTTTAATTGCCTTATATGCAACTTTCCCAGCATGTATAATCTGTGCAATCCCAATAAGCCCAAGACTAACTACCAAAACCCAAATTGGCCAGAAAACAAAATGCCATTTCCAATCTATCAAGTTTAAGCTTTTAAGCCCTGAAAATAATATGGTTATAGATAATATCCATCTAAAAGCAGATTCTGATCTACTAGCAAAATCTTTACATTTAGAATTATATTCTGATTTCTTCATTAAAGTTACGAAATTGCAAAAATACAAAGGAATGCAAGTTAAGACAAAAAATATTCCTATATTTGCAGCATGTAAAGTTAAAAGTAAAAAAAAGAGGAAATTACACACAACAACAAAAAGATCTTTGCAAAGATATCTAGATGAATTTCCTTGTTGGGAAAGTCTAAGTTTTTTAAGGAGCCTTGCAATCCAAGTAGTTTCATATGTAGTTAATAAGGCGAAAGGGACAAGTTTAGGAAGAGAACTTGAATAAGAGATTCTTAGCAAAAGTAAAAATCCTGAAGCTAGTAAAAAATACTCATACCAAATTCTAATTTGCGCTATAACATCCTGTCTATTTCTCTCAGCCAATTGCCTATCTTCATCTTGTCTATTAGCGATGACATTATCTGAAGGCAATTCAATAGCAAGCTGATTACTATCACTCATTATAACGTTTATAATATCATAATTTTAGTAATTATTACACTATTTATAAGCTTTTTTTTCTTATAGTAAATATTTCTTTTCTATATTTATTAGTTTATATACCTAAATTTTGCTCAGAATGATTTTTTCAAACTCCTGCAAATCGATTTCCCCATCACCATTTTCGTCAACATCCTTGATTATCTGTGCCCATATCGCTTCTTCACACATATCCCCTCCAGCAAGGATTTTCTTCAACTCTAAAGCGGAAATCGTCCCACTACCATCTTTGTCAAAAAGATTAAATGCCCTTTTTAAAAACCCAGCGCTGTTCATAGTTTTATCATCTAATGTTGCTTTTATAAACTCAGTATAGTCCACATAACCATTATTATCAGTATCAACTTCTTTCATTATCCGACCAACTTCTTCTTGTGCTGATTCAAGTCCCATTTCTTTTGTGAAATATTCAAGAAGTTCTTCTTTACTAAGTTTCCCATCTCCATTTGTGTCCATAGTTTTAAAGACTTCTCGAAGTTCTTTTGTATCAGCTAAAGAGACACATTGAGTTGTTATAAAAGTACTAACAGCTTCACGGAGTTTACTACTTTTGTGGAAAGTTCGAAGATTGTTTATGGTTTGGGATACCCGCTCAGGAGAGACATCGATGTTTTTCATGCGTTTGTCAAGCCAAGGATGTTTGAGAGCTTCTTCAGCAGAAATACGAGATGAAGCTGGGGACAGAAGTAGGGTTATTAGGTCCTTAGCTTCTTGAGAGATAGTTTTCCATGCTTGGTTTTTGAAGGAAAATGAACACTTTTTAACTTTTGTTAGGATTTCTTCATCGTTCGAACCATCAAAAGGTGGATACCCAGCCAGAAGTATGAAAATTATAACCCCACAACTCCATAAGTCGCATTTGTGATTATAAGAACCCATAAGAACTTCTGGGGCAATGTAATATGCTGTACCTATAGCCCCTCTAATACTCCCCCCTTTCTCTATTTTTACAGCTGTACCAAAATCTATCAATTTTATATTCATCACATTACCTCTTTCTTCCAACAATATGTTTTCAGGTTTCAAATCCCTATGTGCAATGTTTTTACCATGAAGATAAGCTATAGCTGATAAGAGCTGATGCAAAATAGTAGCAGCCATGCTTTCACCAAAGCTTTGCCTTTTTAAAATTTCTTCAAAGAGTTCTCCACCATTGCATTGCTCCATGACTATATAAAAACGCTTGGTGTCTTCAAAAAACTCGTAAATCCTTATGATATTTGGGTGGTCTAAGGACCGGAGTACGTTAATTTCTTCCATAAGTTTCTGCTTGCTAGCTTCTGATAATGCTAAGTCTTTTCTAAAAATTTTTGCAGCTCTAGCTTCGTTTGTGTCGCGATGGATAACTTTACGAACTTCTCCAAAGGCCCCGCTGCCTAGAGATTTTCCTATACGATAGACTTCTTGGAAAGATAGAGGGTTTGATAAAACGAAAGTTTCTGGGGTGATTTTTAACTCTTCAGCGTGTGTAATTTTCTTCATAGCATTTTTAGCAACTTTAGTAGATCCACAGCCCATTTTATAAATAAAACTCCCAACTATAATTTAATTCTAAATCGCACTACATTCATAAAATAACTCAAATTATTTATTATGGTTGATGCACATTACAAAAACTACATAAAAAAACTAGCCCTAGGAATAAATGCTTTTTGGCAGGGGTACGAAGATCAAGCTCTAGATATGATTGTCCAAGCAGACCTCGACCTAGACTCTTCAGTAGGTAAGCATATTTCAAAACGACTTCACGAATCTTTAGAAACCTGGCTTAAAACCTGGAGAGATATTATCATAAATTACAATACTTCACCTGTCTTATTAATGCCTTCACTACCTCAAACATATCTAAAAAATATAGAAAATCCAAATGAAAGTCCAATTGAGACATCTTTATCATCATCAGAGATCGTTAAAAACAAACCAAGAATTAAAAACAAAGAAAGGTTGTCGATGCCTGAAAAAAACTTAGGCGAAGAAGATGTTAGAGAAATTTCTGAGTCTTGTAGGGAAGAAAAAATCACGGAACTCATTGAAATGCAACAGAAAATCATGGTAAGTCAGGCTAAGACAAAATCAGAGGATTTAGCTGCAACAAAACAACATCCACTTATGTACCCGAAAGAAATTGGTAGACAAGATACAATAGAATCTATGAAGAGTAATAGGAAAAATGGCTCTAGACATGGAAGTAAAAAGCATAGGCAAAAAGTATGAAGTTTTTAAATGTTTAATAATGAAAATGGGAATTTTTAAGAAGATGTATAATTTAGGATTTTATCAAGTGTTACCCTTATGGGAACTTATTGGGGTTAAGGGTTCAAGAGATTTTCTTATGAGCTTGTGCTTGCCTCGGGAGTTGTAATGACGAGACTCGTATTTGTTTTTTGGTAAATCTGCTGGACTTTTGATTTTGTCGACGAAGTCCATAGCAAGTTTTTTCTCGTCAAGATGGTTTACCCATAAAGCTTTACCTTTTGCTATATCTTTTAGTGTTAGAGTCTCATTTTTAGGACGATCATCAGCTTCGTCGGTTCTCCAGAACTCAGAATCTGAGAAAATGTTCTTTTTTATAGGGATTTCTGTGGACTTATTGGTCATTGAATTCATTTTTTCTTTGAGTTCAGACATTGCGAAGTCTTTGCTGTTAGCGATTTCAAGGGCTTTTTTTGTTTCTTCTTTTTGGCGTTCAAGTTTTTGCTTTAGTTTTAGTATTTTATCAGGGTTTTTATTGGAAGATAAAGACAGTTCTTGAAGTTCCTGGGTTTTGGTTGAAAGCTGTTTACGTAAAGATTCAAGTTCTTTACTTTGAGTTGATATGATTTGTTTGTATTGTTTAAGTTTTTGAATGTAAGCATTTTCGCTTGTGTCTGGGTCGGTTTGACAGAATTTATTAAAGGTTTCAATGGCTTTTAAAGGGAAAATTTCAGCTAAAGGCTTTGATTCTTGGTTTTCATTAGGTTTATGATGGGTCTCTGAAGGGATTTTGTCTTTTTTAGATGGCCCAATGAGCTTAGGCTTATCTTGGAGCTTATCTTTAGGTTTTGAGGTTGTACCGATAAGTAGTTTACCTGANACCCAAGGGGCTTAGGCTTATCTTGGAGCTTATCTTTAGGTTTTGAGGTTGTACCGATAAGTAGTTTACCTGAATTTTCCTGGACTTTGTTTAGCATATCCTCTTTGATATTGTCACTAGAGGAGTCGCTGTAGTTTTCAATTTTTGATGGGTTGTTTGATTGAGAGTTTGCTACCGGCTTGAATTTAGTGAGTTTAATACTGGCTTCACGGTTAAAATCATCATTATATTCATCTTCGTCTTCGATAATATCTTCATAAATAGGAGCAATAAGTACTTCAGATTTATCATTTTTTGCATCTTCTTCACTTGAGCTACTTTCAGGTTTTTTCATTTCTTCAACAAGAAGTTTTTCTTCCATCTTTGCTGGTTTTTTTCTTCTATCACTTGCGCTATTCTCATGAGTTTCAGTATCTTTATTATTCTTATGTCCTGTTATAACTCTTTCTTCTGTTTCTTTTGGTAGGAGTTTCTCTGACACTTCGCTTGGCTTCTTTAAATAATCTTCTAAAGTCAAAGGCTGAGTATTTGGTGACTCTGGTTCGCTCTGCCTTGACTTTTGCGTTGACCTCTTGACGTTTCGAGACTTTTTCGCATCCATCTTATTTACTAGACCACGTATTCTAAATTTTTTATTATGTCCATAAACAGCTATAATCATGGCTTACTTTACTAACACTAGGAGAGGTGAAATACCAGAACTCCAAGAAGAGCTAAACTCTGTCAAGCACGAGCAAAAAAAGGAAGCCGTGAAAAAAGTTATAGCCGCAATGACCGTAGGCAAGGACGTGTCAGCTCTTTTCCCTCACGTGGTCAAGTGTATGGAGATTCAGAACGTCGAACTCAAAAAATTAATTTATCTCTACATAATCAATTACGCCAAGACTCAACCTGACTTAGCCATTATGGCTGTAAATTCATTCCGAAAAGATGCAAAAAACCCAACATCTCCTCTTATCCGAGCTTTAGCTGTAAGAACAATGGGTTGTATTCGTGTAGAAAGAATAACTGAATATTTATGTGAACCATTAAAAGAAGCATTAAGAGATGAAGATCCATATGTTAGAAAAACTGCAGCAATATGTGTATCTAAACTTTATGATATAGCCCCAGATTTAGTTGAAGATACTGATTTCCTTAATATTCTTTCAGCAGGATTAAATGATGGTAATGCTTTAGTACTGTCTAATACTGTAGCAGCTATAACTGAAATAAGTGAAATGCGTGGTAAACCAGTGATAACTTTGACTCCACAGATTATTAATAGAATCCTCGCAGCTTTGAATGAAGCTACTGAATGGGGACAGGTATTTATTTTAGATTATATTAGCACATATACACCTACAGATTCAAAAGAAGCGGAAAGTATTGTTGAAAGAATTACCCCAAGACTTGCTCATGCAAATCCTGCTGTTGTCCTTTCAGCTATAAAAGTTATTGTCAAATACCTTGATCTTATCACAGCAGTTGATGTTGTGAGAAATGTGGTTAAAAAAGTCGCTCCAAGTATTGTCTCGCTTATAAACTCAGAAGCTGAAATCCAATATGTCGCCCTAAGGTGCATAAATTTGATTTTACAGAAACGCCCGACAATTTTAGACAAGGAAGTTAGAGTTTTTTTCTGTAAATATAATGACCCAATTTATGTGAAAATGGAGAAACTTGATATTATTGTAAGGATGACAGATGGGAAAAATATAGACCAAGTACTTCATGAGCTTAAAGATTACTCAACAGAAATCGATGTTGAGTTTGTTAAAAAAGCTATTCAAGCTATAGGCAGATGCGCAATCAAGCTTGAAAAAACTGTTGACAAGTGTGTTGGAGCCTTAGTGGACTTAGTTAAAATGAAAGTCCAATATGCAGTACAAGAAATACTTATTGTCATGAAGGATATATTTAGAAGATACCCAAACAGATTTGAAATGGTTATCAAAGATATCTTTAATAATATTGAAGTTTTAGATAGTCCAGAAAGTAAGTCAGCCTTTATATGGATTTTAGGTGAATATGCAGAAAAAATCGATGATGCTGAAGTGCAGCTTCGAGCCCAAGCTGAGAATTTTAAAGATGAACAACTACAAGTCCAGCTTCAGATTCTTACAGCAGTTGTCAAGCTGTTTTTAAAGAAGCCTGATCAGGGTGAGAGTTTAATAACTGAACTCTTACGTATTGCAACTGAAGAATGCCCAAATCCTGACCTCCGTGACAGGGCTTATATATACTGGAGGTTACTATCTTCAGACCCAGAAGCTACAAAAAAAGTCGTCCTCTGTGAAAAACCTCTTATTTCTGAGACGAGCTACATTTATGAAAGCTCATATTTAGATAAACTTATAGACCAACTAGGGACAATAGCTGCGGTTTATCATAAAGTTCATGAAACTAAGCTCAGTAAAATTAAAGCAATAGAAAAAGAAGAGGCTGAAAAAGAAGAAATTGAAACTCCAGTTATAAACCCAAATAACTTATTAGACCAAGATCTTATTGGTGAAGGTGAAGGAAAAAGATCAGTAAAAGCTAAAGTCCCAATGCAGACTGTTTTAAGCAATTCAACCCCAGGAATCAATCAACAAAGTGGTCTTCAGATTGAAATGGCTTTTCAAAGAGAAGACTGTACTATTCTTGAAGCTAAATTCACGAATTTTACTCAGACAGTTTTAAATGATTTCGCTATGCAATTTAATGTTAATCATTTTGGATTAACTCTTCAAGAGCCATTAAGCCTTGAACCTTTAGCTCCAGGAGCTTCATCAATGAGTAAAATTAGGATTTCTAGCTCAGGACAAAGAGACCAAAATCTTCCAGGAGTTCCTTTGATAATACAAATAGCTGTCAGGTGTACTTTGGATGTTTTTTACTTTCAGACGCCTTGTATGTTCACAGCTTTACTTAGTGATTCTGGAGCTTTATCTAAAGATGATTATAAAAGTCAATGGAAAGTACTTCCTGATGAAAACGAGTTCAGTCATGTTATTGCACCTTTACATCCGAATTATAATTCTTTACAATCTTTGCAAGAGAGGTTGGGGAATAATAACATTTTTATGGTAGCTTCAAGGAAAAATGCGGAGAATGAAGAAGTTATGTATTACANTGAGTTCAGTCATGTTATTGCACCTTTACATCCAAATTATAATTCTTTACAATCTTTGCAAGAGAGGTTGGGAAATAATAACATTTTTATGGTAGCTTCAAGGAAAAATGCGGAGAATGAAGAAGTTATGTATTACAGTAGTCAAATAAATACAGGAGAGGCTATACTTACTGAATTGAGAACGCCACAGAATTTAAGTAAGGTTTATGTGGCGTGTAAGACTTTACCACATCTTGCCCCATTGTTTATTCAAGCAATTAACTTTTTATTATCAACAGTTAGTTAAATAAGTAAGAGTTAGTGAATAAAGAGATAGAAGGGTAAAGGAGGGTTTATGATTTTTATGGTTGAGTTTTATTGATTATATAATTAATTGATTTGCATAAGTGAATATACCTTATAACATAATAAATATAAGAGTTTAGCATTTTTACTTATATTATGATCAATCGAATATTTAAAAAAAATAATCTTATATACCTTATGTTTTTAATGCTATCGATTACATATTTGAATTATTTCTCATAAACTTATTTATTATAACTTCATCCATCAAAATTATTTTTACTTAATTCTTTAAAAAATAAACTTCTTCAGCATTCTCCATTACCAAAATACAAAATCTTTATGTGCTTATTATTCACGTCTTTCCCATCTTATGTTAATCCAAAAGGCATTAATATTCAATAATATAATAAGTACTACATGGACGAAAGATATAAACTAGCAATTTTAAGATTACCAGAAAATGCATATTACTTATGGGTTAAGTACTTATCCGAATCATACCGCCGTGAGAATGTAAACTTTACATAGATTGATGAAAATCCAGAAGAGCTCCTTTCAATAGCCCTGTTCCATACTCATCCAACAGGTGCTTCAACTCCAAACAAAAAAAAACTCCAAAAGCTTGAAGAAATCATAATAGACTTGTTTTTGCTATCTTCACATGATTTATTAGACCAGTTTGAAGAATCTTCAGTGCCTTTAGAGTACAAACTAGATCTTATGAAAAAAGCAAAAAAAAAAGGTGCAGATATTTTGTATTACAGATTTGTCCTAAGAGCATTAATCAATTCACATAAACACGCTAGGGAAATTCTACATTTAGATAGAGATGAAGAACTAGAAGCAGTTCATCATTTGTATAGGGAAAAAAACTCAAATCCCCAGATTAACTTTGAGCTTGGTGTGTGGAAGTCTATAGAAGATAAACATGCTGAAGCTGCCTATCATTTTACTGAGCTCTATAAAACCTTACCAAGTAACTACTCAGCAAAAGGTGACCCAGGAAAAATCTGTACCTTGACAATTGAAAAGCTTAAAGGGTATTTAGGGATTTTCCCTGAGAAAATGGAAATGGAACAAGATGAGTCTTACGCCCGAGAACTTTTCCATTATAGTAAAGAATTAGATGGTAAACGAAGAGTTCATAGAGATCAAACAGAGTAAAGGCTAAATAGTGTACAAGAAGGTATAGACCTTGATATGCTTAACCAAAACCTCGACATAATCAAGTCAAGAATTGAACAAGATAGTCTTGGCGATCAGTTCCTCAGAGCTAAAAAACTATTAAAAGCTGCAGTTAGGGAAAGCAAACACTATGCAGGAATCGCCAGAAAGCTTTTTGAAGATATCCTTTCAAGAATCACAGAAAGCGATTTACATTTCTGGACTGACTGTTTATATGGTTGCTCAATTCTCACACCTTTCGAAGAATCCCCATCTGAAAAATACTATGAAACCTTAAGAGAAATCATGGACAGTTTTGGATTCCCGACTATAAAAGAATGGACTTATTTACTTGCTTTAAATATTCAACACCCAGGATTTACCAAGTTTTTACTGAACTGTAGAGTCATGCAGATGCCTGATGATATAACAAATTTGGCTAATTTTGTTGATAAGATTATTAAGATGAGTTCAGTTGAAGAACCTTACTCAAGTGATTTTCTATCTGAAGTTTATTTGGACTTTTTAGATAGTATTGAAAAATGTGAGATAAAGTCTTTATCAAAACTTATTGAGTACTTACAACAAGCTAGTATTTGTAAGAAAATATCGAGATGGCTTTTTACAGCTGTGAGAGTGTTAAAGTTTATACATAAAGAAAGACAAACTGAAGCTGATACTTTGTATTCAGTAAAAGTTATGCAGTATTTTGAGCTTATTAGCTTTGAAAATGATTTTATTATTGACATACCTACTGATATTGATTATAAGATGTAATGGATATGTAGAAAAACTGGAGTTCATGATTATTCGAAATTGGTTAGGCTAACTAAGTCTGCGATTGGTAGGACTAAAAAACTCTTGCCTGAAGCTTATAATGATTACTTTTTGGGGAATATTTTTTTACTTGAAGAAAAATTCAACCTTGCGGTTAAGGAGTATTTGAAAGCTGCAAGGATTATAGAAGGGGCGAAGTTTTCTAAAAGGCTGATTTATAGTATAATGAAAGTTGGAGCACTGTTTGAAGGGATTATACTTTATCAGCTGGCAGACCCTGATTATTCATTAGAAAAAACCAAGTCTATTTTTGGGAGTTTTCCACTTCAAAAGTTCCTCTTCACATTCATCGTAGACATTGACATGCTTGAGTTTATAATAGAACAAAATAAAGGTAGAGAAGATATTGTTGAAATCTTAGTAAGCCATAAATAGCTCAAACTAGTAGAATCTCCTGAAAGGCATCAAAGCGGAAACACAGTTAGAATGAAAAAAATCTACTTAGAAAAAATGCTTGATCTTTTGCATTTTAGTATTCAAAACGTCAAGAAATCGAAAGATAGCATTAACTGAAGTGTTAGGATTATTTTTTAAATATTAAAGTATAAAATGAGCATAGAGTCCATTGAATACCTGCACGAGAAAGGAGTGCGATACAGAAAACAGTTTGAAGAGCTTTTGATAGCCTTAAAAGAAAGAGCATTGATTGAAGAGTTATATGCAAAGGACTTAGAAAGATTTGCTAATAATTTACCAGTCACGGATTTTAAAGAAGTGACTGAGTATTTAAGGCAAATTACCTTACATATAGCATCTCAAAGCTATGCTTTTGCCCAAAATATGACTTTAAGCATAGTTGACGACTTAAAAGAACTGCTCAATAGCCAGGCCCAGGCAATAAAAGAACATTACCAAGCAGGGATCAAGAATGAAAAGCGCAAAAAACGTCTAGGTAAAAAAGTTGAAGAATCTAAATTCAAATACCTTAATTTCTGTGAAGAATGTGAACAAGTTGCATTATCTTTAGACTCAGAAACCTCATCTTCCAAAAGAGAAAAGCTCGTCCAAAAATTAATTTTAAGCAAAAATCATCTAGACGCCTTCTACAGAGCTTATTTAGAAGATACAGAAAGATATAATAAATATAAGAAAACCTACTTGTTAAGGGCTAAAAAGATTATATCAGCTTTTTGTCAACAAGAATCTCAGCTGATTGAGAATCTAAACAAAGCTCAAGAAGATATTTGGACCTGTCATTGTACTTGTTCTAGTACATTAAGTACTTCAGAAATTAATCAAGCAGTTTTAACACAATCTATTGAAGACTTTTCATCTTTACTCAAGTACCCTGACTGTACTTTTGAATCTTATGAAGGTGTGCATCCCTTATTTAAAAACCTTGGGATTAATTCAGCACCACATCTCCATGCTTCAATATTGGAAATAAGTGGAGCTGACAAAGGCACACAAACTGCAGTTGAAAATATGTATAGAACAGAAATTGGGAATATTATAAACAAAGCTTGGGAAGGACATGATCTGACTTCTCAAGAGTACCTTCATTTCAATGCAATGCTTAAAGAACATCTTGGTCGTAAAGCTTGGTCCTGGTGCATGAATCTAAAACGAACCCAAGGAATTTTTATTATTGATATCAAAGGTTTTGAACATATTGGAGAACTTATGGTCGCTTTGCTTAATGAATGTGAAAGGTCACAAGACGTCATTATAGCGAAAAACTGCATAATTTTATCTCAAACTTTTTATAAACTTGCAAACAACTCTAAAGAGTATTTGCAGAATTTTATTATAACCCATACTTTATGGACGAATCGTGTTTTTTGGGAAAAGGTTATTAACAGCGCTATAGGAGAGGAACTGAAAAACCAAGGGGATATTGAAATACAAAAAGAGCATTTGAAAAGTTTAGTCTTTTGTCAGTTAGTATCATTTGGTCATATTATGATGAGTTTTAAAGTGGATGAAGAGTGTATAAACCAGCTGATAACAAGCATTGGTCGCAATTACGATTTTTCAGAAGAAGAGACTAAAGAAATTATGGTAAAAAATATTTAGGCAACAGTAGATGAGTCTGGCCGCGAATAAGCGAGTATTTAATTTTGTTCTCTAATTATGTAGTATAGTAATTTAGGTAGATTTAATTATCCCCACCAAGATGGTTTGATATTAGGTCTATTATAATAAGGCCTTACTGGGGGTATTGATGGTTGGAGTTTATCATATTGAGCTTTTAAAGATTGGATGCTTTGGGCTATAGTCTCATGTTTATACGGAGAACTATAAATAATAGCAGGGCCATAAGCAGGGTTTGGATTACGGCGTTCTAATACACGGACTGGTCCTTGAGATTTTTCTTCTTCATGATTATGATTTCTTTTTCCCATATATGGTTCAGAAAGCATACGAGGTTGCTTCACTCTAAAAGGTTCAGGAAAACGGGAAGAAATTTTTTGAACTGAATAATTTGACGCAGGAAGGCTATTGGCGAGGGCTCCAAGCTGTTTAGGGATTTTGATTGTATTTAAAAGACTGTTTTCTGATGCTAAAGGTTCTGACATATTGCAATGCTTAGACAATAAAGGCATTTGAAGCAATTCATCGCAACCTGGGCGTTTACGAGGTTCTACACGTAATAAAAAGCTTATTAGCCTAGATAAATCCTCCGAATATACACTAGGTAGCGGAGGATAATCCCCAGCTATAACTTTGCGATAAAGCCCTTTCATGTCATTTGCCTGAAAAGGCGGGTTTAAAGTAGCTACTTCATATAAAACACAACCTAAACTCCATATGTCACTTTTAGAATCATAAGGTTTGTCTTTCCAAACTTCAGGACTTGCATAATAGGGTGTTCCTGTTTGTGTATATACAAGACCTAATCTTGCTACTTTTGAGACATTCATATCACCAAGTTTCACGTTTCCATTTGAAAAAAGATACACATTTGCGCATTTTAAATCTCGATGAAGAATTTTTAGATCGTGTAGAGCTTTTAGGCCTCGGACTGTTTGAATTAGTATGTCCCAGATTTCAGGCTCTGGAAAAATGGAATTCCGTTTTTTCATTAGGTTGATTTTTTCAAGTAAGTCTCCGTTTTCTGCAAGCTCCATGATTAGGCATAAAGAGTTAGAAGTTGGGTCTATGAAAGCTTCTTTGTAACCGATTATGTTTGGATGGCTTATTGAGGCTAGGATTCTTATTTCGTTTACAGAGTTTTCTTTCTCTTTTTCACTGAGTGAACCGAATTTTACTTTTTTTAAGGCATAGATTTCTCCATCGCTTTTCCTTCGGACTTTGTGAACAACAGAATATGCGCCCTCGCCGATTTTGTTGAGAATTTCAAAGTTCTGAAGTGACATTTTATTTGTATAGATTTCGTGTGAAAAATATTCAAGGAAAGAGAGTAAGAGAATGATAGTGAGAGTTTATTAGAATTTGGTTGGGTTAGGAATATTGATGTTTAAATTTTATGAAAATTTGGTAAGTTGTGTAAGTATAATTTGAATTTAATGTTGTGTTTAAGATCTGATATTGGGAGAGGAATTATTTGGTAAGAATACTGATTTTTGTTAGGTTATTTTAGTATTTATNGGAATGATAGTGAGAGTTTATTAGAATTTGGTTGGGTTAGGAATATTGATGTTTAAATTTTATGAAAATTTGGTAAGTTGTATAAGTATAATTTGAATTTAATGTTGTGTTTAAGATTTGATATTGGGAGAGGAATTATTTGGTAAGAATACTGATTTTTGTTAGGTTATTTTAGTATTTATAAAGAGAAATTGGAATTTATATAGATTTATGAGACTGGAAATTATTTGTGAGTTAGATGATTTTAATAGATTTTTTAATAAATAAAGTATTTGCT
>MPUH01001415.1:0-16033 GCA_001970955.1 Stentor coeruleus | reverse complement strand
GAGATTTTTCTATCTGTGTTTGCCAATTAGGAGTATTTTTTGTTTCTCTCATATCCCAAACTGATATAAGCCCATTATAACACCCTCCAACTAAAAAATCTGTATATTTCGTGTTAAAAGCTAATGTGCATAATGGACTTGGCCCTTGGATAGTTTTAAAAGCTGTATTAGGTGCTGACATATCCCATATATAACTTTGCACTGGCATACGGTCTGGCATTTGCTGAAACCTCATTATTGAATAAGCTACAGCAAGTTTGTTTCCAGGACTTTCTGGGTTCCAGGCTACTTTATTCACACTTCTCTTTATATCATTAGGGTCTTTAAACAACATTAAAGTTTTTGTGCTTAAAGTTTCAGTTGAGTGGTCCACAGCTTCTCCTAAAAAGTATTCTTCAAACATGTCGATTTGATTGTTTTGTCTTATCACTTTATGAGTCAAGTCCGCTAATTCTTTTACAGCTTGAGCAAGTTCTTCTTTTTTCAATGTTTTAGTGCGCCATTTTGTTGTGTCATGCTCATCTGTATAATCAACTTCTACAGGCCAGCCACCTTCTTGATGTTTCATGTTCTTAGTTTGTGTGACTAGTCTTTCTGTATTCACTTCATGACTACTTAACATAGGAATGTTGTCAACAGTTATGTAGGAAGGGTTTTTATTAATGTAATACTTTTTAAGCATAGCGTCACTTGAGTACCCTCCTAAAGACTTTAACTCTGAGTCTTCAAAAGCTGTGGGTTTCTCGAAATCCCTTCGCTTTTTCTTGTATGTATACGGCTCCACCATTTTATAATAACTGCTAAGATTAGGATAAGAATGAAGATTTTTAGTAGATTTTGTAAAGGCTAAGTTTTTTTATTGTAGGTAGGCGGATTATAAATACAATTAGGGTGTTAGAGGAGTTAAAGTGGGTGTTAAAGGTTAAGATTTTGGCTTTTTTTCTCAGATACTTAGGTTTAAAGGTACATTTTCGCGCTATAGGTTAGGAAGCTTTATAAGAGTTTATTTGCAGTAATATGAAATGATTAAAACTAGTTTTAAGATTTGAGTTTATAAGGTATTTATGTTTAGATATTATACTAAGATCTATGATGTTTTATATGAAAAAGTTTTATGTTGATGTATAGTTTTTATATAGAATTCAAGTTTTCGATATTAAAAGCTACTGTGGAAAATATAGTTAAAAGTAAAATGCAATCTTCTGATAGTAATGTGTTATTCAGCTGTAGAACTATAACTCCTAGCACTAGGGCCATAACACCTACAATCCTAAGTACTCGAAAGGGTAATATCGAATCTGTACTTTCAGCTCAAAGCATCAAGAAATTAGTTTTTATTAAAGACCCTATAAAAAACTCCAACTGTTTTAAAAAAATCACCCCAATAAGAGTTTTTAATGGCAAAGTTGTATGTGATACATCGATATCTACTACTGATAGAAGTATTAGAACAGGAGATAAACTTTTAAATACTAGGGAATTTCGTCAGTATTCAAGTAAAGTGAATAGAATTAAAAGATTTGAAACAAAAAGCCCTACAAGTTTTATAAACAGTTTGGATGTTTTGTTTGATAAAGAACTTAAGGGACAAAGAAGGAAAAATACTAAAGAAGGAAGTCTTAGAGCTAGGACACCTAAAGCTGTAAGGGTTAAAGGTTTTCTTGGAAGTAGAAGATTTATAGCTTCTAAACCTGTTGAAAGAAAAGTTTAGGTTATGAAAAGTTGTTGAAGGATGTTTGTAATTTTAAATATTTATTATAATTATTATTACTACTTTTTTTTTATTGTATTGGTAGTTTTAGGTATTGGGTTTCTATATAAATTTAGTTTTTTTTTTGGATTCTACATTGAATATACAAGTTAAGATGAAATTAAGTGTAAATTTATCCTTTGTGTTTCTTTTTCGCAGAAATTGTTATAGCATTTAAAAGATGTAAAACATAATGAAAACTTAATTAAATATACTACCCTAAGATTATCAAACTATAATTTTCCTAATAAATATAGCCAAAAGTATCAATATGCACAAATGATATACATATAATATCTATTAAAAAACTGCACCCATACTCCAGGTGTTCTATTAAATCTTAATAACTATCTCAATATCATAATCCTTACCTCTATATTTCATATAAAAACTCCTTCCCCCAATTATCTAAACACATCCAAATCTTTTAATCTTAATTTTTCCATATATCTTATTCTACACATTATTCACATACCTTATAATTAGAAAATGGAAAGAATGAATATGGAAGCTGGTGATAGGTTCCCTCTATATGTAAAAGCCCCTTCAATAGAGCGATCTTCAATAAAACACGTTGAGCTTACTTATGAAAAACACTTAGAAAATCTAGATAAACTTCTTAAAGCCCAGAAAGCTGAAATAGAAAACATGCAAAATTTAGATTTCAGAGAACATCAATTACCTCTAGCTAGGATAAAAAAAGTCATGAAAACAGATGAAGATGTGAAAATGATCAGTTCAGAAGCTCCTGCGTTGTTTGCTAAAGCTTGTGAACTGTTTTTGATAGAAATCACTCATAGGGCTTGGATTCACACAGAAACAAAAAGAAGACGGACTTTACAAAAAGAAGATATTAAATCGTGTATTTCTCGGACTGAGATTTTTGATTTTCTCCTTGATTTAGTTGGCACGCATAATTATTCTTAATAATCCTAAAGGCAATTTTAAAAGTGTAACAAAATTTAGAGGGAAATTTTATTAGGTTTACATTTTTAGAGATGATTAAAATGTTTGAGGTTGAGTTTATATGCTGAGAGATTAGGATTTTTAAGAGGGTTATGAGAGTTTTTTTGTGGAGAAATGCTGGAAGTTTTAGTTTAGGTTTTAAAGGAATTTTATTAATGATTAGGAATTTGATTTTGGGTTTATTTCAAATAATCAGCATGTTTTTATAGTTTTTTAAGAGAATGTTGTATAAAAGAAACCTTAAGGGTTACCTGTTTTTATTTTTAATCTGTGTAAGTTAATTATAAATTTTCCCTATATTACCACACAAATTCTTGAAAATTTAATTTTTCTTAGTTTATTTATCTTGTATATAAATTCTAAATCCCAAATCCTAATCCAAATCTCTCAAAATATCCTAATTAACCCCCAACTCATAAAAATGCTCTCTAAAATCACAAAAATGCATTATTATCTATCAAAACCCTATCAACAAAAAAAATCATATCCCATAATATCTTCCATTTATTCCTAACATCCATCTTCCAAGATAATTTAAACTGCATATTTAATCCAACACGCTAATTAGAAGCTAATAAAAAATGCTTAATCAACTTATATCTGCTCTCATATGCAAACGCAAGTCTAAACCAACCCCAACTCTATCAAAAAAACCTTTAAACTCAGACTGTCCAATATGCAAATCTTCTCTTAAAAAGCCTTCAGTGACACAATGCGGGCATTCATTTTGTGAATATTGTCTTGATGAGCATTTAACTTATAATCAATCATGCCCTGTATGTAGGACAAATCTTACTGGGACTTTTTTATCCTCTAATAAAACCCTTAGTTTCAAATCTGGATATAAAAAAAAAGTACCCAATGGAATAAAATGTCCCTATGAAGGGATGAAAGTTAAAGTTAAAGACTCATTAGAAAGATGGTGGACTGGGGTTGTAAGAGTAGTTGTACCTAATGGTGATGAATTCCCTTTATTGCTTATATCTTATGAAAATAGCGATATTATTGAACTTGTCCCTCAAGATTCAGATAGGCTAGCTAGGATAAAAGATACACAATATAATGAAGTCAAGGAAATATGTGGATAATTAAATTATGCTTTAGTTGTTAGTTAGGGTTGAATCAAATTTTTTAAGTATTATTGGATGATTAGGGATAATGTCAGATCAGTTATAAGTAATAAGTTATATGTTTAGTATAAAAAAATGTGAAATGGTTGAAGAAAAAAACTGATAAAAATTATAAGTATGTTTAATAAAGATTATAGAAATCAATTTCAAAAAGGTTTTAGTTAACCTATGGTATCAGTATGTGCATATCTAATGGTGGAAAAATATCTGGATTTTTAAAAAAATGTACAAGAGAGCAAAAATAAATCATGTCCTTATGCAAATAGTCACTTCTAAGCATTAAATAAAATCTTAAAATAAACTGAATTATACCCAAATCATAAAACTAAAATCAAAGCTGTAAAAAATAGGGACTAAAAACTAACAATATAGAATTTCTATATATACTATATTAAAACCTAACACCCAAAAATCTACAACTTGATATTTTCTCATTTATACTATATCCTCATAATCTCCCAATTTTTTCCATAAACATATATAATATCCTTATCACATATAAACCCAATTACGAAGCCTAAACCTAAACCCATATTATCTCAACAACCTTTAAAACCTTTAAAATTTTTTCTCATAACAACAATCAAATAATACCATAATTCCTTAGAATCCTTAGAAGAGTCCTTCAAAGAGGTATGAAGAACATGAAGGCAAAAGCTGCACTTGAAAAAGACCCATTTGATCACCCAGCTCACCCAGCTTATGATACTGAATCCACAAAGCCAAACACTGGTGATGCAACACAAGTTGAAATTTGGCCTCGAAGAAAATTGAAAGAACTTTACATGGACACCTTAGAATACTTAAAAGAGCTCCCAGAAGATGCTGGATACAGGATTTTGATTGAGGAAATGACTCGTTTCCGTTTGAAAGCAGTTGAATCACATGAATCACATGAGGAAATTGAGAAAAAAATCGGCTATGGACAGTTAGAACTTCTGATACTTGATGAAATTAATGAAATTACCCTTATTGGGATTATGAAAAGTAAATTATAAATGCCTTGGGAGCCTTGGGAGCCACGACCTCTTGATGAATTAGATAGTGAGATTCTTCCGGATAGTCCTTTTGGTGAGTGGAAGTCCACTTTTACTGAAGAAAAACCAAAGAGAAATTAGGATACTTAATATTTTAGTTAGAGGGATATAAGAATTTTTAGGATTTTATATAGAAAATAAAGATTGTGGGTTTAAAGTTTTTATGATGCAAAAATTGTGTATTCTAATTTTGGTTTTTTGGTTGGGAAGATGGGTGCTTGGATTTATAAGTTTTTTAATATTTGGGGATGATTTTATATTGAAAGGAGGATAAATTTTTAAATTTTTTATGATTGGCGATACTGAAGATGAAGAATTTTTAGGTTTATGGAAATTATATTTAGAGATCAAATGGTTTTGGAAATTAGAATTATATGAAAATAGGTTTGAATTTTATATGCTAATGTTGTGACTTGTAAGATTATTATGGGTTTTTTATTTTAAGAAAATTTTTTAATAAGGAAAAATAAGTTGTAGTGCAAATGATAATTTTTATGATTATGCATTTTTGTCTTGTTAGTAAAGAAACTTAGATAATTAAGGGTATTTAATAGTTGTATAATATAATATAATTTAATAAGAATAATAAGATGATATTTTTTTGGCTTTCATTTTTATTATAAAAACTTTTCGTTGATTTAATGCATAAGTTGGCATACCAAGAAAAAATTGTTAGAATTATTATTAAGACTTATATAAAACTAGCATAATATTACTGATTATTAACTATATAATCAATAATATAATCTCTACATTTATACCACTAATATCATTATAATTACACTTTCATAATTTGTTTGGTTTTAAAGATTTCATCATTTGATTAGAGTTTTTGTTTATAAGATTTGCTAGGATTTCGATTTTTATTGATTTTATTGAGAATGATAATCAAATTATTATAATAATAAGAACTTACTTTCTATTCCTTCTTGCATAGAGTTTGCTTGTATCTAAAATCAATGATACTTCTTTTTTATTTATTGAGTTTATTTGACATGGGATATTTATAAACTCATTCGTATGAAATTTTCTATGTAAGTGTCCAGTTTTAGGCTGGAAAAAATCACTGACAACCTTATGCGGACTAAGGTATTCAAATCTTTTTAATGCTTCAACAACTTTTGGGTGCATCGGTCTTCGTAAGTAATAAGATTTTTTAGAGTCATCTTGTAATCTTGGGCTTTTAACACTCATATTTACTAATTATCCATTAACTAATGATAAATGATTCTAGAAGGAAGCTATACTAAATTGAAGATTTTTCATATGAGGAGAAGATATTTTTAGTTTTCTTATAGATTAAATCCCATGTGGCACAATCTTCATCAAAATACTAATAATTTTTTTTTAAAATTATGCTAGGATTAAGAGAATAGGTTATACAAATTTAAAGAGTTTTCATATGAGAAGGAGATATCTGAACTTATTTTTGTTAAATGCTAAGTGCAGCAACATTCATCAGAATACTGAAAACTTAAAAAATTATGTTAAAATTTAGTTTGCAATGCAAAGGATATTGTTGTAGAAAGGGATTAAGAAAAATATTATAGTTTTTACACGTTCTGAAATCCTTTCCTCGCTAGTTTACCTTAATTTTCCATATTATTAGTAATTATAATTAGAATAATTTTATTATATGATGTTTCAATATAATAAACTTTATCAAATTTTATAAAGACTGGTGAAGTTTTATAATAATTATTTTTTCATGAAATCTCGTTCAGAATGGCTTAAACTTGCAGGAAAAGAAAGAAAGTATGGGAAATCTGGCAAAAAAAGGTTTTTAATACATAAAAACCATCATATTAAGATTTTAAACCTTGAGTCAACTTTGAGAGAAAAGGATTCCTTTTTATCAGAGCATGTTACAACAAAGACCCCACAGCCAATAAGAATTAAAATGTTTACCAAGCTTGAACCTATAGATAAAAAGATTTATTGGAAAAATCCTATAGAAAAGCAAACAGAAAATTTTGATATTAAAACCCTTGACAAAGTAGCAACTGCTAATAATTTTGGAGTTGAAAAAAAAATATCACTAGAATCAAGATTCAAACACTTAAAAGATAACTCAGAAACATTTATTAAGAGATACTGGAAAGTTCCTGAGTACAAAAGCTATAGTAATTTAGATATGGTGAATCATCCAGCTTTTGCCCAACCTAAATTCACAAAAAATAACCCGAAAATCATGCTTTCTAACCCAATCACTGGAATATCCCCTAAATTTGGAGGTATAAATTTAAGTTTTTAAAAAGAGTTACTTAGATAAATATTTTTTTAGGATATAATAAACAAGGTATAAGAAGATTGTTAGTTTAATTTTAAAACTTAATTAAGATAATAATATATAAAATTGAGTCAAATTTTAAGTAGAGTTTTATATAATTATGGTAGTAAATAGCTGTAGGTTAATGCATAAAGCTCATTTCTTACAAAGCCTGCTTAGATTTTTTTTTTCAATAATGCTATACAAGGCCATAATAAAATCCTCATAAAACTTCAACTAAAACCTCACTACAAAACCTATAAAATTCTCTATTTATCAATACCATCCTAAACCAACCTTATACTCAAAAAAATCATATTTCATAGTAATTCAACCATAAATAAACCCTTAAAACATAATAAAACCTAACCTTCTAATCATCATAAAACATCTCAAAAATTCCTAATCCCCAAACATTAACTAAATTATTTGCANTAACCTTCTAATCATCATAAAACATCTCAAAAATTCCTAATCCCCAAACATTAACTAAATTATTTGCATTATCCCCACAATGCACACAACAACTACAAAAGCTATCATCACAATCTTTAAATGTTTATTCTTTTTTTTTTCAATAATTTCCTCTTTAGCCAGTTTAAAATCCATAGTATTTGTCCTTCCCATATTATCTTTTTCAGGAGTTTTCATGATATCTTTTTCATTATTTTTCTCATAAATTATTGATGGTGGTGGATCTATATCACTAGAGTCTTCCATTAAAAAAACAGCCAATTTTGCATTTTTTATCTTGTCTTTATTTTCCCCCCAAAACTCAGTGATTTCATTTTGTTTGCTATTGCTTGGTAAATTTGTCACTGCATGTTGGATTAAGAATTTATCTGGACAACCTGTTGGGAATGTGTCTAATGGTCTTAGAATAATATTAACTTTTATTTCTTCGTTAGGTAGAAGTATACCCTGATTTGGACGGACATAGTAGGAATTAGGAGCTGTGACACGGATTTTGAAAGCTATGCTAGAAGGAGAGTTGTTTTTTTTTGGATTTATTTAGCTATACTTACCTTTGGTACAAACTTGAATGGAATAACTGAGTTAGGTTCCATAAGTAAAGCATACTCTTTATCCATCTAAAATCAATTTATATAAAAAAAGTATTTATTCAGCTTACACAAAACCATATTCAATTTTCACAACTTTCATTGTTATTTTCTATAACTTAAAATAAATATAACAATAAATAACTAATAGAATATAAAATCCTAATTTATATAATATACAAATGTCAGGGTGTCCATTTTTTTTAGATAAGAAGCCAAGTAAAGAGCCATTTTCAAACAACCCCAACCCTCCTTCTTATGACCCAACCTTTCAAATTAACAATCGTGATTATCCAATAACTTATATTTCCCCATATGAAGATTTATTTTTCAAGTTTTCATTAACTAAAAGCAATCCTTTAAAAACTCTAAATTTCTTATATAAAAACACGTTATTTCATCATAACTACGTGACAAAATATCGAGATCAAGACTTTTTGTCTAAAGTTGCCATAGCGAATGAACTTCGAGAATGTGGGAATAAAAATTTCAATAAAGGACGTTTTGATAGAGCATGTCTCTGTTATGAACATGCGTTTGGGCTATTTAAATACGCAAAGTTTTCTGATGATGATAATATAATTATTATCGACCTACCTGTTGGAGATAATGATCTACAAGCCAAGCAAGGTTTATTAGTTCAAGTTCTTATAAATTATTCTATAACTTTATGCAAAATGAAATATTTCATTGAATCAGAACTTATAACCCAAGAAGTTTCTTATATTTCTAATAGTAAAGATGTGGATTTATCTTTACTTTATTGTAAACTATCAAATATAGAAACTCAATATCAAGACCTTTACAATTTTTTACCTTTTTTATCAGGGGAATTGGCTGTTAATAAAAAATATTCTGAATTGAGGAAGTTCTTTGAACAAACTGTTTATAAACTGCAACAGGAAAAATGCGAGTTTTTCAGAATTTTTTTTACAGAATTTGCTACTGATGTGACGATAAAACCTAAAAGTGCTTTTGATTTGGAGCTGAATGTTATTGAAAGATTAGATGAAAAGTATAAGAAAATGATAATTTATTATAAAGATAGTGAAACTTATAGTGTGGCACTTAATGAAAGAAAGGAAGTACAGAAAACTTATATAGAAATGCGTAAGATAAAATGCATAAAAACTATGGATAATGATGAAATTATGATGGCCCATGCGAAAACTGCTGGTATTGACTTGTCACTGCAAATCAACCAATTGAAATTTGAATCAGCTAAAAGAAGCCTTATGAGTAAAATTTTTAACAAAGGGAATTTTAATAGAAAACTATTATATCAGTGTATACAAGAAGTTATGAATGAATATGAAGAAGTGGCGGAAATACAAGATAAAGCTGATGAGGAATATGCTTTTTGGATGAGAAGTTTAGTTTGTTCTATAATACTAGCGATTATTGTTTATCTGACAGCAACCCCAAGCTTTTAATTAGATAATAAATGGAAGAAAATAGTGAAAATACAACTACCGATGAGAACCCGGCTATAGCTTTTACATCCAGCGTTGTGTGTAAGCTGAATATTGATGTGAAACCTAGAAAAGTCCCTAAAGCAGTTGCTGAAGCTCAAGTTGTCAAACTGACTCAGCTAAAAAAGCATGTCCACAGTTTGAGGTTAGAAAACGAAGCATTAAAAGCTGAAAACAATGCAATGAAAAAGAATATCGAACGTTATTATGAATTAGTATTACAAGCTAGAGAGAAAAAGAAAATAAAAGGCAATCAGCATGTTTCTATGTACACAATAGTTGCTAGTGTGATTATAGCGTGTACTGTGCATTTACAAACCACAGGAGAAGTTAATAATGCAGGTGAACGAAGGCTTATGTTTTTCACAGTTCCCCAATTGTCTGTGTTTGGTTTTTATTTTGTACTTCTCATTCTGATTTTAATATTGAATTTTGCCTCTGGCAAAATTAGAAGAAAAGAACTCTGTATGTAGATTAGAGATTAATAATATCCTCTTCTAAGTAAATCCTTATACAAAACAAGCATATCATGTTGTTGCTGTTTAAGCACTTCAGGGCAATCATGTCTTTCTATAGCGACCTCCAATAAATTTAAAGCACGTTTAACCCCATCCATATTCTTATTACTCCTTGGAACATCTTCTTTAACTTCTAAAAAAAACCTTTCATAGTCTAGTTGGGAAACAATTTTCTCATAAGCTCCAGCGCTTTCAATGACCATCCTTTGGATTTTTTCATACAATTCCCAAAACATTATATCTTTACTTCTTGTTAACGAATAATCATCAGCAATTTTTTCAGCTTCTCTAAACAACCCTTGAACTTTTTCATTTGTGTATTTACATACAGCATTACTAATAATTTGATTTGTTTGGTTTTTAAATTGAATTATTATCTCACAGATATGCTCAACTTTATAATCCAAATCCATAGTTTTACTTGCCAAAACTCCATATTGTGGTTCTATTTTGACAATTGGTTCATCAAAATCTTCAAATTTGTCTTCTTCTTTAATTTCTTCAGGAGATTCTTGGCCTATAAGTTCATAATCACTATCTTCAAGATCATCCATATGTACTTCAGGACTAGCTGCTATAGATTTAGATGTAATTTCTGTTATATTGTAAATTGGTTTAAAAAACATATGTCCACGTAATTGTTGAAATGATGGTCTTCTTTCATGATCATACATCATCATATCTCTAATAAGCGATCTAGCATCTCTACTTAAATAATCTGGGAACTGAATTTCTTCTTGTTGAAGTTTTTTAAGCTGTGCTAAGGTTCTACATACAAAAACAGGCCCACCGGTAAGTATTTCATATGCAAGAACTCCAAGTGACCATACATCAGCTTTAAAACTATAATGCTCATTGTTAAATATCTCAGGGGCCATAAACAATGGAGTACCAAGTTGAGTTGCGGCAAAGGAGTTTTCATTTAAAAATCTGGCGAAACCAAAATCAGCAACTCGAATATCGCATTTGTTATCATCTTTACTTGTCAATAAAATATTAGCTAATTTGATATCCCTATGCATAATTCCTTTTTCTTGTAAGCTAATAAATGATTCAACAAGTTGGCTTAACCATCTTTGAGCTAAAAATTCTTGTACTTTACCATGGGATTTTACATAGTTTTCTAAATCACCACCTCCACAGTATTCCATAATCAAGTATATGTTGTTTTGGGTTTTTAGAACATCGTGTAATTTGATTATATATGGACATTCAGAAGCTTTCAGGACTTTGATTTCTGTTTCCATTTGCTTTAAGAGCTTTGGGTTAGGATTTTTCATTGGGATAGCTTTGCCTGCGATTACTTCTTTGGTTATGGAGTTTTTCCCGAGATATACAATTCCGTAGTTCCCTTCACCAATTTTGCTTTCAAGTTCGTAAGTTCCAACTTTTTTTACCATTTACATTAGGATTTTCATTAGAAAATTGTGTTATAATTTTTTTTGGCAAAGTAGGGATAGGATTTTTTTGAAAAAATTATTAAGTTTTGTAGGTTGGGTTTGTATAAGGTTATATATTGCAATTTGAATTGCGGATTAAGACTTAAATATGGATAAAACTTATAAAGATGATTTAATAGGATTTATATAATTCTTATAATTAAGATCTAATGTCAAGGTAGAGTTTTATTTTTTAATTGTATGTAAATAATTCGACTTTTTTTTCTTAGTATGTATATAAAAAAATTCGTATTTCTGTTGTATAATTTATAAGTTTTCTAATAAATCTTAACCTTATAATCTAAAAAAGCCGCTTTTAAATTCAAATTTTTCAACCCAGTACTTCTATTCTTATATTCCACATCGTCCCTGTCTTATCAAATTTAAAAACTCATATTCCCCATTAAATTCTACCCCTATAAATGTTTGCAATTCTTAGCATACTTCAAGTAGCCAGATCCATAGATTTAACTTACTACCCAACATTTCACTCTCCCCCATCTCAACGAGTCTTATCAGTAATGGCTTATCATAAGCTTTCAAATTCCTTAGTAGTCTATTCAGGATATGCCTCAAGCACAGCCTTATCAGATTTATGGCAATTTTCACTAGACAACAACATTTGGTCTGAAAAAAATCCAACATCATCAATTCCAGGTAAAAAATATCTAGATGGCCGGTCGAACTCAGGAGGTTTCTGCAGTAGCAAGACAGGTAAGTTTTATATTTTTGGGGGAAATACTGAAAAGGGTCCTATGAATGATTTCTGGTCTTATGATTTTATAAGCTCAAACTGGTTAGAAGAAGCTACAATTAACACTCCTTTACCTAGACAATGTTTTGGATATACAAGTTTTGAATATGATGGAATTGAATATTTTGCTGTATTTGGTGGTGGGACTATAGAAGGTGAAGACAATGGTTTATACTTGTAAAAAATATACAGGCTTAATATGGATACTTATGAATGGAAACATATGCCTAATCAAGGTTCATTACCTCCAAAAACTCAATCAAGTACAATTCAATATTATGATGGGTATATTTATGTTGCAGCAGGTAAACTTACTTATCATTTAGATAAACCTGATCCATCAGGATTTTTTAGATATAGTATTGCTGATGAAAAATGGGATGATGTGACTAGTATTAATACATATACATCAAGACAATATACAGGAAGTGCTGTTATAGATGGATATTTTTATTTAATTTATGGATGGTCTAATGAAGATGATATAAACAGACAAGATAATTTTAGAGTTTCATTAATCGAAATCTAGGGACTCTTTTGCTTATGCTGTTGTAGAAAACTATATAGCGCTTTTTGGAGGATTCGATGCTGCAACAAATACCCCAACTAACGATATAGTATCTTTTAATATTGATGAAAAGTCCTTAACAACTATAACTAAAAACTATCTAGCACCAGACCAAAGATATTCTCATTCAATGAATTTAATCAATGGAAAATTCTACCTTTTTGGTGGTAAAGGGGATAATAAATACTATAATGATTTATGGGTTTATAACCCGATTCTTAGTTTATGGTCTGCATTAAGTTCATTAGGTAATATCCCTTCATCAAGAGCTGATCATGCAGCTGATTCTCAAGGAGATACTCTGATTATATGGGGTGGTGAAGATTCTTTAGGTCTAAGAAGTGATTTGTTTATGTTTAATGCAATAAGTAATTATTGGTATATTATAACCCCTGCTTCTGATGAAATACCAAACCCAGCACGTGGATCATGTATGGTTGTTAGTATCCCACATGTTTATATATATGGAGGGGTAACTAATACTGGGGTATCAAATGAACTTTGGGATTTTAATTTATGGAACAATAAATATACTAAACTTTCTAGTGATGAAGCATTTTCTTATGGCACTTGTGCTTTATATGAAGGGCATTTTTATGTCATTTTAGGGTCAAAGGAAAGCTCGATACCGAAAAGCAGAATCCGAATTTACAGTTTGAAATTAAATTTATGGTTTAAATACTATGAAATATTTGATGGCAGGGCTAAAAGCTCACAAGCTATACAGATTTTTATTAATGGGACGGTATTCAAAATTGGAGGTCAAGCCTGGGAGACTGAACCTAAAAACGATATTTGGCTTTTCGACAAAAATTACTACCCAGAAAATTATACGTTTTATAACAAAACTGCTGATAATTCAACTCAGATTATTCAAAAACTTGGTGATGTACCAGTTTATTCTTTTAAAGCAGCTTATGTTTATTATAACATGTCGATATATGTATTTGGTGGAGGTTCAGTTTCTGGAAATACATTAAGAATGAAAGTTCCTAATAGTGATTTTTTCAGTATAAGCATGAAAGATATATGTGGAGACTATTGCCCAAGTAGTTGTTCTGGAGGAACATATGAAGGAGAAGATGTATGTTCAATATGCCCAGCTGGTTCTTATTCTGAAGGTATTGGCAATTCAACTTGCACTTTATGCCCAGTTGGTACTTATAATGGGATAAAAGGTGGTTCTTCTAATCGTCAATGCTATCCTTGTCCAGAAGGTTCATTTGCTAATAAACCAGGAAGCCCTTATTGTTTAAATTGTCCTGCAGGGCTTTATTGTCCTCCAGGAAGTAACTCTGCTATAGATTTATTTTCTTCTGATATATCATACTCAATACAGCCAAGTCTATACAAAACAGGTAGTTCTTCTTCACAAGTATATTATTATGAAATTGCTATTGGTGTCTTCATGTTAATTGTCACAATAATAGTCTTATCAACTAAAAAATGTAGAGAAAGACTTTATAGTATCGATATTTATAACAATTTGCATAATTATGTTATAGGAGAACCTATGTATATGAGAGTAACATTTTTTGGAGGACTTTTTACTTTATTCTTCATAACAATAGCACTTATTATTATTGGTGCAACTATTATTAGTTATGAAGTTAGTAACATACAAGAAACAAAATCTTTAGTACCTTTAGCTATATTAGAAAATGAAGTTAGTGATTTTACTGCTGATCGTATGATAGTAAAAGTTGAGTTTATGAGATATGGGGAAAATTGTACATCAGATATTTTGACTCAAAAATGTGTTAAAGAAGTTACAGCTACAATTTCAAATGTTGCTAATAGCGCAAATAGTATAAACTGTGAATATACACAAGATAAATCTTGTATTGTTAAATATATGTGTAAGGATTGCATATTGAAAGTTGGTGCTAAAATGTCGCTTTTAATGACTGGGAAACTGAGTTATGCTGCGGGGATTATTGTAAATGTTACATCAACATCATCTATTCCTGGGGCTATTAGTAGTATTGTTACTGATATTTACCCTAATAAAAACTATGTGTTTATAGGTGCGAGTTCTAATGATTTTTATTTCACTATGACCCCTTCATTGTTTAAATCTGATGCTTCTAAATGGAAATCTGATACTACAGGGTATCATGTTTCTAGTGAAAAAGCACCAAATTATGGCTCACAACATTTGACTACTGAATTGCCTGTAGCATTTAAACTTGAAGCTAATATATATTTAAATACTGGAATTGCAGGATTACTTACATATAGATTTGTTAAACAAACTTTGTTATTCCTTTTCTCTAGTTTACTTGGATCTGTTTTTGGTGTTATGGGAGCCATGGGCGGGGGGATGAAGTTTGTTGAAAAAAACCTTTATAAGATAAAGAATATAGTTAAAAGGAAAAAACATGTTAAAGATGTGAAAGGGAAGAGAAAAGGATTGACGATTGTTGTTGGATCGGAGTCATCGTTGCTTAATAATGAAGGGACTTGTCGTCAAGATCCTTATGATGAGGTGGCGCCTGATGAGATTGGGGATAAAGAATAATCAAAGTTTAAAATCTCTTATTAGAATGTAGTTTGTATTGAATTTAGATTTTTTTTATATCTTGAACTTTGTTTATGTATTTCTAAAATCATATCAATATTTTTTTATATATTCTTGCTTATCGTTTTAGGCCCTAAAACATTTATAAGCGTAAAAAATATTGAAAAACTATATAAGAAATATCTGAAATGATAGAGAATAATTAAATAAAATTTTAGACTAAGATTGTTATAAAAATTAAAACATAAATCAAAGCTTTAGTATTTAAAAAATCATAAAATTGTTATATTACTTAATAACTATAAACCTAATACAAAAAAATCTTTAAATATTTTTTTAATTTAATCGTCTTAAACTGGAGCTTTAGAAACTTATCAATAGGAAAATTAAGTTTTTATATGCTTAAGGTATTAATCTTATTTAGAATATATATTATTATAGCTAAATAGTAAGATTCTTAAGCATAGGACTATAATTGAATAAAATTTGCTTAGGGTGTTAGGGTGTTAGGGTGTTAGGGTGTTAGGGTGTTAGGGTGTTAGGGTGTT
>MPUH01001414.1:0-16088 GCA_001970955.1 Stentor coeruleus | reverse complement strand
AAAAAAATGTTTAAGAAATAAATAATTTTGTTATTATTACTGAAGGTTAAACATACAGGATAAACTATGGTTTTGGGGTGAAGGTTTAAATTCATCAAGCATTTAAGCCTATAAGTATCTCTCATTTGCCTACCCTTAAATTCAAAGAAATCCAAAAAAATTTACAAAAAATTATAATCTTCTAACCATAAAATTTTAATAGCATGTTTACCCCAATCCTCCTTATATCCTAAAAAAACTAATTCAAATCTTTATTAAAGGCTACAACTAAAGCTTTAATTACAAAAATGTCTTATCTATCCCTTAGTCCAATTTTATTAAAAGACTCTGTCACAAACTATAAAGGCTTCAAGAAAGCTAAAAGATTCAACAACTCTCTAAAACCCCAACTTGCTAATACATCTTTTTATGCAGCCAAAGACCATAAACCCCATAGACCAACTTTACCTGATATAATAATCCCAGAACGTAAACCAATACATGGACGTTCAACACTAATTAAAATCCAAACTTTGCCTATAATCAAAAATAACGAAAATGATCTGGACATAAAATCACAACAAAATCTTTTAAACCCATTATCTTCAGAACCAATACAAATGCCTCTACCAATTTCAGTTATATCAGTGCAAAAAAACACAAAGACTATAGTGAAAAAAATCAAACTTCAAGCTCTTTTAAAACCAGAACAGAAGAAAATTCCAATAGAAGAAGTGCGTATTGAAATTACAGGTTGTGAAAATTATATAAACTGTAATAATGAAAATATTGACAAAAATAAAACTAATTTTCTATACCCTCCACTTAGAAACCCTAGTATTTCTACAATATCGAAAATCAGTAGCAGAAGGACTTTGTCACCAGTTGTAAGTCGCTCTTCATCTTTAAGTGACGGAGAAATTAAAAATGACGACCCATTTTTCTATATAAACATCCTCCGCAATCTGAATTTCACTTCATTTAATTGTATTTTAGATGCTAATATTGACCCTTGCAATAACACTTTTCCTTATTTTTGTCGAATAATGAAAGTTATATCAAAAATCAACCCAGTGCAAAAGACTTTTTATTCTAAACTGCCTAGAGGATATTGTGAATGTACTTGTAAGTGTGAGAATTTATTGAAATCTAAAGAGAGTTCTCAAAGAAAAAGAATAAAAATATCAAAAGTTTGGAGTTCTGAAGATATGCTTGATTGTATCCCTAATCTACGAATTATCAAGTTAAATATGCAGAATGTGATATACAAGACCCATGTGATTGTTTTGAATTTTGAAGGGATTTTAGGGTGTTTTTTAACAGAAATATGTATAAAACCAGGAATTCTGAGGCATATAAAAAAACTAGGTGAGTATTTTAGNAGATAGAGAAAATATTGTCAATTTTCGAAAAAATCGGTATCTACCTTAGTGTAGTATATCAAAGACAATTCCCCTCACAAAATTTTGAACTTGAAAAACTACAGGATTATTCTCAAGTATACAAAGACTTTATGATTCAAGACCCAGAAAGGCAAGTTATAATAATTGCCTCTCATAATTATATAGACAATATAAAAGACAACCCTCAAGAAGTTATCAGTATAAAATCAGGCCTTTCACAAAAACTATGTATTGAAAGACCACCTGTACCATGTAAAAACTATGAACAAACTCCAGTAACTATACTATTACCAAATTATCAAATAAAACATAATAGTAGGATATTGAAAAAGTTTATAAGACAAATAAAATTTGTTGAAAAAATCGATTTTTATAAGCAGCATTTAAATTTCAAAAGTCTTTTTACTAATCCTCAGTATTTAACAGTTCATAGTACAATTGTTCATAAAATGATATTGAAGTTTTATGGATTTGATGAAAAAATGGCTTTGATGAGGTTTAGTCAAGTGAAACAGAATACGAATATATGTGTTGATTATTGCAAATTGCATGATAAATATGTTGTTCGGGATTCTGATATATTGTGTGAGAATACATATATTGTGAATTAATAATAATTGTAAGGAAACGGATATAGGATTATGATTTTTAAAGATTTATTATATGTAATAATTTTAGCTTTAGTTTAGTTAGTTGCTATTGTGCTTTATTGTATTTTCTTTGTAAATTCTGTTTATTTTAAGGAATAATTAACTGCACAGAAATAAATTGTTTAAAGCTGGATAATATTTTTGCTATTTTTGTGTACTTCCAGCTATATTTTTTTCTTATTGCTAAAGTGTATATGTTTTATATTCATTAAAATAATAATATGCATACTTGTGTAATTTTTGTTTTATATTTTTATGGATTTTCGATATATTTAGTTTATTATTGCTAGTTATAAGCTTAGATTAGGAAAATATTAAGCATTTGATAGTTACTTTTTGAAGTTAAAAGATTTCAATAAGGCATTTTACCAAAAGAAACAAATAAAATTATAAGAGTTTTATGTTTTTCCAAATATTTTTCGCTAAAATTTTGATTTACTTTTGATAAATAATTCAAGATAATTTTCTAGTTCTAAAGGACTATATGCAATTTGCTATATACATTTTAAAAGCTTAAGAGAAAATAGTTTAAATTATATAAAGACATAAGTCTAAAACCAAGCATATTGAAGCTTTTTAGAAAAACTAAGCACTTATTTTTACATAATTGCATTATCAAAAGCTACTATTAGTTGAAAATCCTATTCATTGTAAAAATTCATATTATACTTTAAATACTACAAGGATGCTGAAAATTTTAATGAAATACAATATAAATAAAAATTCTAAAATAGAATTTTGCATATCAAAGCAGCACCTAGCATCTGATCAATAAATATATAGTAAATATTGTTAAAAAAACCATGATCTTTTAACTTCTTATAAACTTATAATCAATATTACATTTTTATTAGATTTATGAGAGCTAAGTATAAAACTATAATCTTTTCATATTATATAAAATAGTATATATACATCTAATTCATGTTACGCTTAGTTTAAGAAATTATTATTACAGCGCCTTGCATTTAATATATATATCTCAAATTTCTTTATGTTCAAAAAAAATCGAATTTTTTCAGTCTTACTCACTGCATTAAAACTACTCTTACAGGTTAAAAAAAGCTAATAATAGCTTCTAAAACATTTAAACTACTTCTATTAGCATAAAATCCTGTCTAGAAAGCCTTTATTACTATCAAAGCTATCATTTTTCATTCTTTTTTTAAGTGTATTTCCATTATTTCCTATTATTTTCAAGCGAAGTTAATATTATATAGTCTATTCTCTGCTATCAATTTCTTCAATAAACCTAATCAAATTATAAAATTTTTTTTTGTAACCCTTCCATGTTTATTATAAAACTAGCTTCAAACCCTGAAGCTATTTTTTCAATGATATTTCAAGTGATTATAGTAAATTCTTAAAAAAACTTCTAAGTGATCTTTTAGCCGAACTAATTTTATTAGATATTCATCGAAAAAATTTAACTCTCTAAGAAAATTATGCTATATTCTATGAGTTTTATATGGACTGCAAATAAAATATGGGATGTGTTGTTGTTAAACCTAATATAGAGAATAAAGAGAATAAAGAGAGAAAAACACCCAGACAACTCTTTATCACAGTTTCAACAGTACCAAAAATATCTTGCAAATATCGATTCCTCTTGAGAAAAGATTTACATACAATTTTTGAAGCACCTGAAAGTATGGAGTCATCTAAAATATACTGTTTTAACGAAGCAATAACAGCTGAGTAAATATCTTAAAGTAATAAAATATCTTTAATATCACATGCATTGTTTTATTTGCTTATAATTATATATCTTTTGGTAATTAAGTNGTGCTTTATGTCCAGTCTAAAAATATTCCATTTATATATAATTCTTATTGTATAGTTTTTGTATTAAGTAATTTGATATGCATTTTGTAAAAGACTATTCTTTTTTTGTAAAGAAATCAATGTAATCCTTGTTTTATATTATTAAAAATCTTTGGGAATAATAATAAGAATAATAATGGATATGTGATGGACAGTTGATAAGAATAATAATTTGGCAATTTAATAGAAATTTAAACAATAATAAAGTTTTCAGGATAGATTATACTTGTTTAAAGGATTTTAATATAAAGATAATTTTTTATGTTATAGTGTTGCTTTTATGGTTATTTTTGGCATTTATGGTTGAGATTTAGCTCAGCTTCAATTTTGTAACAAAAAAATATTAGAAACATTGGCTAAAGGTTTAATTAAGAAAATTTACGTTTTATAATAAAGTTTTCCATAATGAATATTTTACTTTAAGGTTTGGTTTTAATATTAATTTCGATTGTATTTTAGTTTTGATAACTATTAAGCATATTATAAAACAACTTTTTTTCCTTCCAGCATATAAACTTATTGTGTTTTTTTTATTCAAATTTTTAAAAATGTGCATTTATAGGCTTGAAATTTCAATGTTTTCTTTGTTTACTTTGTAAATCATTTAAAATTCGTTCTACAGTTTTTGTTATAGTTTAATTTTTTATTTCCTGCTTGCGTATTAATTTAAATAAAGATTTTTTTTTAAGACTATAGTTTTATAATATCCTTGAGTTCGGAGAATTTCGATAAACTTTACTAAGATATTTTAAGACTATAGTTTTATAATATCCTTGAGTTCGGAGAATTTCGATAAACTTTACTAAGATATTTTACGTATATTTTAATAACTTTTGAATTTCAAATTATAAAAGTATAATGATATTTAAATAAAATCCTTTTCCAAGATAACCTTCATAAAATTATCTGAAATAAGGACTATCAACACAAAATATTTTCCTTTAACAACAATAACAACGGTTTTCATAGGTTTTTCTTTCCAATTTTATCTTTTTTAGTAGTTTTTATTTCTTAAGTAGCATTTTCTGCAAATACTTACCCCAAAGCAAATGAAATTCAAAATAAAAGCAGACCTTCTACTGAAGATATTAATAATTTTATAAAAAGACTAAGTAGACAAAATACTAAATACATTTAATGCAAAAAAGTTGAAAAGAAAATCTCCAAGTATTGAAAAATGCAGTTAAACGCGTTTCTGATATTTTGAATATAATAAATAATATGAGCTATAACAAAGAAACTCAAATTCTCAGCAAAATAAACAAGAAAAGAGAAGATTTAAACATAAAATTCAAAACAGAAATATGTAGGAACCTATCCTTAGGTCATTGCCCTTTTGGTGACAAGTGCGCATTTGCTCATGGAATAGACGAAATTAGATCAAAACTTAAGTTCTCGAATTATAAGACTAAAGATTGCAAACAGTTCCATGAGCTTGGGTACTGCCAATACGGAAGCCGATGCCAATTTAAACACAGAGAAATTTCAGAAGAAACAGCCTCGAATTCCTCATATTCTCCAGAAACAAACAGATATATTACAGAAGAGTCTCCTAAAAAACGCTTACCCGTCTTTGCCAAACTAGCCCCTTCAAACTAAAATACTTTATTTAATTTACTTTCCCTATCTTATTCCTAATTTTATCTAAAAATAAATTTCCTTTACCACAATTCATCTAGAAATTCATGTATATAAAATACATTTTTAATCATTTCTTATTTTTTCCTTCTGATAATCGTCTTATAATTGCCTTATATTCGACTTTTATATTATTATTTATCTCCTAGTATCATTAAACTTATAAATCCAATTTTTCCTTAAAATCCTCTTAACACCCACTTATCTTATAAAAAATGTCCTCAGGCAAAGACCACAAGGCCTACATGAAAGCCAAAGTTGACGATTTCCTAAACAACTTCACAACAAAAGCTCTCACCGACAAGCCCAGCAACCTCCCTGAATACCTTCATGACTTCCTCAAACAGCAGTTAGGATTAAAACTTTCAGAATCCGAACACGAAGAACTTCTAACCTTAAGACAATTTATGAAAAACCCTGAAAAAAATAAAGGTTCTAGTAGTGAATCCCAAAGCGAAGATGATGAAGTTGATGATCTTCCTATACTAAAAAAAGGTAGAGCTAGTATGGCAAGAACTTCTGTCAGTGCTGAAGTCTTTGGTCAGTGGAACAAAAAAGAAAATTTCATCCCAAGAGTTATCCCAAAAAGCCAAGATCTCAAACTTCGTATTCATGAACGATTAAATAAATCTTTTATGTTCGAATCATTAGATAACAAAGAAAAAGATATCATTGTTGATGCTATGGAAGAAAAAAATTTCCCAGCTAATAATTTTGTTATACAACAAGGACAAGATGGGAATGAACTTTTTGTTGTTGAAACAGGTAAATTAGAATGCACAAAAGTTTTTAATCAAGAAGAAGGGCCGAAGTTTTTGAAATTTTATCAACCTGGGGAAGCATTTGGAGAATTAGCACTTTTGTATAATGCCCCAAGAGCAGCGACTATTAAGACAGTGACTGAAAGTAAATGTTGGTGTTTAGATAGAGGGACATTTAATCATATAGTAAAAGATGCGGCTGCAAGGAAAAGAGAAAGGTATGAGAAGTTTTTGGAAGCTGTTGAGTTACTTAAAAGTGTTGATACTTATGAGAAAATGCAAATTGCTGATGCTTTGAAGTCAACAAGTTTTACAAATGGGGAGTATGTGATTAGACAAGGGGATTGGGGAGATGTTTTTTATATTGTGGAAGAAGGGACGGCTGTAGCTAGGAAGGTGTTTTTTACTGGAGGACCTGAAGTTGAAGTTAAACAGTATGTGCCTGGGGATTATTTTGGAGAACTTTCGCTACTTAAAGGAGAACCTAGGGCTGCTAGTATTATTGCTACTAGTGCACTTAAATGTGTTAGCATGAATAGAAAAGCTTTTAAACGTATGCTCGGACCTTTAGATGAAATTTTGAGAAGAAACGCTTCTAAGTATACTACAGCTCCTAATTAATATTATATAGGATTTATATGAATACTTATTTTGTAAGATAAAAATTATGTGGGATGAAGAAATTATTTGATAGGATTGGTTGGATATGCTTTTGAAAATAATTTTTGGTTTTGTAGCTTGGATGTTATGTGTTTAGTTTGGAATTATGATTATGTGTGTGGATTTTGAATGGAGTATATGCAAATATTTTTATATTTTTATGTAATTTAGTGTTAATTTGTATGGGTTAATATAAAAAAACCTTATCTTCATAATAAAATCCCAACTTTGAAAAAACTATTTATCATACTTATTTCACAATCAAATCAAAACCCCTTTTCTCCCATTAAACCTATTCCAACTCTAAATCCTGCCAAAAAATCATCAAATATTTTTACAATCAAATCAAAACTCCTTTTCTCCCATTAAACCTATTCCAACCCTAAATCCTGCCAAAAAATCATCAAATATTTTTAAAGCTAAATATATTAAACTATCGCTCCAGCATGTGCTGCAACTCTTGGCCATAAATCAGCACATTCTTTTGTCACAGGTCCTGAAACACCTGATCCTTTCATTTCTCCCTTAGGGTTAACAATAACCCCTGCATTATCTTCACAGCATATAAATACCCCATCAGCTCGTCTCCATGATTTACGTTGTCGAATGACTACAGCAGGCATAACTTTTTTCCTAAGTTCTGGTTTCCCTTTTTTCACTGTTACTAATACCATATCGCCAATTGATGCAGCTGGAAGTCTGTTCAATCTAGCTCCAAATCTAGTCACAGCCATTATGTAAAGGATTTTGGCTCCAGTGTTATCTGCACAGTTAATCCTAGCTCCTACTGGAAGGGCTAAAGTTACTCGCATTTTGATGCCTGTCGCTCCTGACCTTCCTCTTTTACTCATATTATTGCCATTGAATTAGATGTGAGTTTATGCTTTTTTTTTTGGATTGATTAAAATTTTTTGGAGAAGGCGAGGGGTGGGTTTTTAAGATTTTTTGGGTTTTTTTGTTTGTCATGGGTTGGAAATAGTTTTTATGGCTTGAGGAAGAAGATTAGCAGGTTGGGGATTTGGTTGTGAGGAAGTTGAAAGAAGGTGGTTTATAGGTTGGGAATTTAAATTAATATTAATTAGGCTATTTTGCAAGGTTTTTTTATTTTTGCCAAAAAGGATTTGATAGTTGTGGGTACAGCTTAGAACTTTTTGATAATTGTGAAAAAGTGTTAAAAATGCTAGCGGAAGGGAATCACAAGTTTCAGCTGGATGAAAATAATAACTATTATTGCTGTATATCTAATCTATTATAGTAATATTATTATAAGATAAATGCTAAAAGAGAAATATTTGGCTAAAAAAGGGTGCATTATACTAAAATGATAAAATGCATTATTGTATGCATAGGAAGTCAAAATCTGAAATTACATGAAATAAAAAATCCATCTTTAATAACTGTACTTTATTGAAGATTTTGGTTAGAAATAGATTCAATAAGCTTATTTTATTAAATAGTATTTTCTAGTTAATGATTTTATTAATATAAATCATAAATTGTATTTAATCGTATCCTAAATGCTATTATTTCTTGTTTTTACCGAAATTATTTTCCATATTTCCCCTTTCAGGCCATGATAGTAATCGTTAAAGCTGATTAAAATTTAGTTAGTTAGTTAGTCAGTTAGAAAATATATCGTTCACAGTCGTGAACTCTATATTAATTAATTTTCAGATGTTTTCTCTTATTATCAATGTTTTCTATCGTTCTGTTAAATCTTTCAACTGAACCTTGAGTGGTTGGCTTGTATGGTGCTCCTAATCTTCTATTAATTCTATGATCAGTCAAGTACATTTCAATTTTTTTTTAAATTCTGTTCCATTGTCTGTGTGAACATTTTCAATAGCATAATCACATTCTCTATGGACAATCTCTAAGCAATTTTTGGTATTTTCCGAATTAATTTTTGGAATTAAGAACACCCAACCAAATTTCGAAAAGTGATCAATTGCTTTTAATAAATATTTTTTAGGTCCGTATTTTTTTTCTAAATGCAAACAATCAAACTGAATCAATTCTTTTGGCCTTGAAGTTTCAATAGGATTGAATTTCTGGGTGGTTTTTCCTTGAAGCATATGGAGCAAGCCTTAATAAAAGCATTTAAATTTTGGGAGCATCCATTGTATTTGATTTTCAATTGATTAAGCATTACCTTAGACCTCTTATAAGATAAATGGATCCCATCAGGTACATGTGCAGCCTGGAAAATTTTCGGCAAGTCTTTTGTGAAAGGTATAACAACAATATCTTTCCCATTTATTTGATGAACTAATCTCGAATTAGTTAAAGTATTTGTTGGAAAGGGGACAACATTGTAATTTCTAGCCCTTTTTTTCCAGTCTTTTTTACCATTTGTTAAGGTACAATACTTTTCTGGAATCAGATCTTTAGTGTGGAAATCAAATAATTTTTGGTAATGATCCATAGTACTATTTCCACTAATAAAGGGAACAAATTCTGAATCTTCTAGTAATTTCTGTTTTATTTTTACTATCTCTTTTTTTTTTAGTCTAATAGAGGAAGACTCAGGAATAATATTTCTGTTATTTAGAAGTTTAAAGTGATTTCCTGAAGTATGTTTCAATTTTGCAATTCGATCTTTTTGATCTTCTAAATATACAATATTCCTACTATATTGGCTTGAATTAACTATGATTTGAATATCAAAGCAATGAGCTGTTACTAATATCATTATATCATCAGCCCATTGATTATTTTTCGAATGCATATTTATAATTAGTTAGTTAGTTAGTTAGTTAAGTCAGGCAATACAAATTACTTATTGACAATAAAGTAATTGATAGCCCTTTCTTTTATTTCATTCCATTTATCTTCATCGGAAAAAATAGCCCTGGAAATGCATCTATAAAAGCAATTTCCATCCTTTTGGACATCCACTGTTTCCTCAGTTTTTTTTGAATGCATACTTATAACGTCTTCAATATAAGCATTAGGAAAGTCAGGCAATACAAATGACTTATTGACAATAAAGTAATTGATAGCCCTTTCTTTTATTTCATTCCATTTATCTTCATCGGAAAAAATAGCCCTGGAAATGCATCTATAAAAGCAATTTCCATCCTTTTGGACATCCACTGTTTCCTCAGTTATTTTGAACTTTCCATCATCAAGTTTGGCCCTTTTTTGGCATACCGAGCCAGAAGGTTTTCTTTTAAGGTAGGTGTGTTCTTCGTTTTCGCTTTCATTTTCACTTTCGTTTATGCTTTCTTCTTCGGAATATTTTTCGCTTATTATATCTTTTATGTCCTGAAACTTGTAAGGAATTTCTACCAGATTAGTTTTAGCTAAACTTTTTGGTACCTTTTTCTCATCTTTCTTCTCCTTTTTTCATTTCCATTTGATATTTCTTTATTTTTCTCGCTATGCTGCCTTACATTTACTTTTTTACTTCCTTTTCTAGATTCTGAACGACTTCTACGTTTTCTGCCCATATTTGCAAATTATATTATAGATAAATTAGAATTTATTTTTATATTTAAAATTGATTCTATTAAAAGTTTAAAGTAGATGGTATTTAAGATGCCATGGTTTAAACCTTGTCCGATCGAGGTTTGTTTGTCCTACGATCTCTTTCTTTAGGTAGATTCGGAAATATTAACCTTAAAACATTTAAAACCCAATTAAATTATTGAAAACTATATAAAATGGCAAAAAGACCTAGTACATTTGATAACTCATTCTCAGCGCCTATGCTTCAACCACTGCCAAACTTATTTTCACGTAATCGTAGTGAATCAAGATTGTCTCAAACTATGATAGCACAGGTCCAAAATCCAAACAATACATCAACTATGTTACAACTGCGGGATAGAAATAGGAAGTCAAAAATATCTGTTGACCCTGAACTTGCTGCTGCTGTAGTTAAAGGGTATCTTCTTCCTATGTTTGAAGCTAAGTCAAAACGTATAGCAGCCAAAGCTCGGTCTTTTAAATATGGGACAGATGAAAAGTCAGAGGTGCATGAAACAAGAGTTGGAACAGGTGAGACCGTTTACTCAGATCTTAAACTTACAGAGCAATTAATGTCAGAAATTGAATACCTAAGACAAGAACTTACTAAAGCACAAAAAGAAGCTAGAGATTCTAAACAGCAGTTGTTAAGTAATGAAGAAGAATCCTTACAGCTAAAAGAAAAGTATGAAAAACTTGAAATAAGCTATGAGTTCCTATCTTTCCAATTCAATCAACAGATAAAGTTTCTACAAAGATCAGAGTCCAAAGGAAGTCTGTTTATAGAGCAATTAGAAAAATATAAAAAATTATATCAAGAATCAACTCTAAGAGAAGAAGAGCTCCTATTGAAACTTCACAAAGAACGTGCAGAAAATGATATCCGATTAAACATAAAATATTTCCTTAACTCCAGAAAACAAGCTTCAAAACAATATGACTGAACTTTACCATATGAACTATATGATCACAATGCAAAATCAAATCATTGGAGAAAAACTCAAAGGACTCAATGAAAGCTTTACTTCACTAGTATTCAAAAAAAACAGCGAAAACGTCCTTTGTGAAGAATTTGAAATACTCTCAAACAACATGAAAGTCCTCTGTCTTAGCTACCAAGATATGGAAAACCGACTCCTAACAAACATAAGCGAAAACCTCTCATTACGCAACGATCTCATCCAGATCCAAAACGATAAATCAGATGTTTTAGATCAATTAAACAAAACTACATCCAAAGCAAAAGACCGAATAAAATACCTAAGCGAAGAAATAAAAAATATCAACTTAGAAAAAGAAAAGCAAAAACTCCAACTTGAAGTCTCAGAAAAAAACAATAAAATCCTAGCTGACGAATATGAGCATTTAAAGTCAAAACTCAAACAATTGAAATCAAGGAAAAATTTAGATGATGAAAATACTGATGAAAAAATATGTCAATTATGTAAAAGGGTTTATAAGGAATCTGAGAATTACAATTGGTCTTGTAAAGTTCATGCCAGTCAATATGTTAATGAATATTGGTGGTGTTGTGGGAAAAAAGGGGAAAATGCACCTGGATGTAAAGCTTCAAGGCATGAGACTAAAGAAGAAGAAACTGAATTTATTGGAGAGGAAAATCTTATTGTAAAAACTCATTTTTTATGCTCTGTGATGTATATTTAGGCATGCAAATCTTATGGGCATAGTGCAATGAATTGTCCTAAGGATCCTAATGCAAAAACTGGAGCTGACTCAAAAGCGGAAATGGAAAGGTTGGAAGCTTTGAAAAAAAGTAAGACAACTAATGCTTTGTCAATAGAATCTACACAGAAAATATATGAGAATTTGATGAGTAGAGGAGCTCTTGCGTTCGTTAATGAAACTCTATCAGGAGAAAGGGAAGAAAGTGAAGATGAAGGAAATGAAGATCGTCCAGCTGAAGATATAGCCAAGTACTTTTTTACAGATATTATGGAAATGAAAAAGGAAATTGAGTTTGATGTTCAAAAGGTAGGAAATAGGTAGAATATGTTTACATTTCATCATGAAGATTCTGAACAGGACAAAGTATTTGATAGGAAGACTATTCTTCAAAAACGAACTGGCAAAAAGTCTAGAGAAAGCAAATTGGTAACATTAATAGCAAAAAAANCTGGCAAAAAGTCTAGAGAAAGCAAATTGGTAACATTAATAGCAAAAAAACCTTAGCTATACTAATTTCCCTTAAATATCATAAAATTACTCACCATATAAAAACATTTTCCTAAAAAAACTATTTTTTTAACACTCTAAAACTAAAGCACCCCAATAAAATATCTTTGCTCAAAGCCACATTTCCATATAAAAACTCTAAACCTAATCTTCATTTCTGTAGTAATAAATGGAAATCGAGTTTACTCAAGATGAAAAGGAATTCTTCGAAAACGAAGCGATAATCTACTCTATAATCAGAACCGTCGAAGTTCTCGAAAAAGCTCACCTAAACGACAAAATCTCCGAAAGCGACTACGACACCCTCTGTCGTAAACTTATAAACCAATACAAAATTCTCATAGACGGTCTTGGGGGTTCCTTCAACGGTCTCGAAGCTTTTATGTCTAAATACGGTCTATCAACATCCTGTAAACTCTCCTGCAAGCGTCTCCAACTAGGTATAACAGCTTTAGATACTCATAGTACAGAATCTGATCGTCCACGGACATCAAATATTATTGCCGTAACCCAAAGTTTTATAACAGCAAATAATGCACTTCAACTTGAACTTAGAAGTGTTGATAAACTCATTCCTATTCTACAAGATGTTGTATCAAGCCTAGGTAAAGTTGTTGGAGTACCATCAAGTTATATAGGTGGGGCTAAAATGCAAGATTGGCTTATAACTTTATCCAAAATGAATGCTTATGAAGAATTAAGCTCTGAACAAGCCCAACAGTTAGACTTTGATATAGATCAAGCATATCGTGGATTTAAAGAATGTATGGGTGCTTAATAGAAAGTTTAGTTTCATAGTTTAAAAATGTCACTTGAGAACTCTTTTCCCGATTACCAGCCTAAGCGATTTGGAGTTAAGTTTAATCCGCCTATGATTGTGTTAGAATATTTAGTCCCATCTACAGGAAAATTGTATCATCATAGGATGAAACTTAGGGATTTAACTAAAAACTCAGACCCTTATCAGTTTTTAGATCAAATCAAAAGAAGACATGCACTTTATTTAAACACGTCTAAGGTTTCTGATGAGCAGATACTTGGGCTTATTAGGAAAGTACAGGATAGCTTGATGGAAGATTTATCAGAGATGGATTTGAATAAACTTAGCCCACAGGAAGTTGAGAAGTATAAGAAGAAAATGGATGAGATGTATAAGAAGAACTTTAAGAAACCAGGAGACCCTGGATTTCAGTATGATGTTGAAAAACATTTTGAAGCTAATTTGGATGCTAGCTGGGATGATGATGATGATGAGGATTTTTAATAATAAGCTTTAAGAGTAAGATATTATTATTAGAAGGGGTTTTTTGGAATGTTTAAGATGGGTGTTGGGAAAGGAATAAATTTTTTTTTTGATGAAGATGTTTTTTGGTATTTTTAATGAATTTGATTATATATGAGGTTAGGGTTGTAGATGATGTATGATAGGAATATTTGTTTAGGGATGATAACTTATGATTTTATATTTAAAATAAGTATCTGCATGCAAAAGTTTAATATTTACAGAAATAACAGCAGTATTATCTCATCTATTATTAAATTGCTATTAATATTCTATAAAATAACTATTAAAAACAGCGGATTAATCTATAAAAACGCTTAGCAAACTCATTAATCCATATTCAATAATATATCCTAAAAACAAAAATTATCTAATTATCTAATATATCCCCAAAGCTGCCTCAATTTCATTAATTGACGCTGTTGGTTGAAGTCTCAACTTATATCTAATTTTCCCAATAAACACTTGTAAAAACTTATTTTCTTGACACAAATTAGCAACCCTTTCTACAACATTAGTATCTCCCAAATACTGTCTAATTAAATTCATATCAGAATTACCAGTTTTCTTTAAACTTGCATAATCTTCAAATATTTTCTTAATCAATCTCCAAATCTGAGCTGGTGTAACATCTTTATTCCTATCTTGAGCAAAACATTCTCTAACCAAGTTTGCTAATTTCCTTACAAGTTTTTTTTCTTTTTTACTTGATATTGTTTTTTTTATTTCAGGAATTATTTCAAAGCAATTAGTCACTTCTAATAATTCCATGATTTCTCTTATAAGATTTCTAAGCGAATACGGGGATGAATTTGTTTTTTTGTGGGTTGTGTTAAATGATATATCGCTTGTGCGTTCTTTGATGTTTTGAAATGTGAATTGTCGCTCTATGTCGTTTGTATGAGGATTCGCTGGCTTTTCAGCGCGGATTTTCGAAGACTGTGACCTTATATGATGTTCTTTTTCAGCCAAAGTGCCTATTTTATCAAGTTGATTAAGTTTTTCCTCAAAACTTTCTAGCTTTATTGACAAAGTTTCATGGTCCCTAGCCAAAATATCGTATTTAACTACAACTTCCTCATGCAGTCTTTGATACTTTTTCGACTCTTCTAAAGCTTCATCAAGCTTTTTCGTCAATGCTCTAACACTTTTATAGTTTTCATCAATAATCACTTTTATCTCATTCTCTTGAGTCCTTTTAATAATCTCCAACCTTATAACTTCTTGTTCTAAATGGTTTTTATGGTTGTTTGATATCTCTAAAGCTTTATTGATATTATCAAGTTTAACTTGAAGGTTTTCATTGTATTTATCCATATCCTTTTTATTATCTTCTGATTTTTGTAGTGCATTTTCAAGCTTTTGAATGATTTCAAGTTTTTTATCATAATCATATTTAGAAGTTTGTTTATCTTTTTCTATATAATTTAGCTCCTGTTCTTTTTTTGAAATTATTAGACAGAGATCTTCTTCTCTGACTCTAAATTCTTGAGTTCTTTTTTCATATTCCTCGCATTTGGAGGTTAGAATTTGAACTTTTTTTATTAGGTCGTCATTTTCTGATTTTTTTATGTTGGAGATCCGGCGATGGGTTTCTTCTAGTTCTTGGACCATTTTGCCTATTCTCATACGTAAGGTTTCTATTAGGGCATCTTTTTTTATAATTTGATTTTTCATGTCTTCGATTTTAGTTGAGCATAAGTCTTTAGGGGTGCTGAACATGCTGTTTTCATCTGCGAATTTAGGTTTATTGTCAGATTTAAGAATTGTGTGACTTGTGAAACTGGAATTGTCGATGAAGGATTTAGTTTTTTTTCTTTCAGATATGACTTGATCTTCTACTTCAAGTCTAGGAATATTATAGTTTGTAGTGTCTTCCGATAAAAAAGTAGTTTTTAAAATTGAAGCGGGTCGACCTTGAGGAAACTCTTGTCTCAATGGATGTGATTTTTTATAAGGTTTTAACACCTGCAAAGCATAAGGCTTAGCATTCATTCCATAAGGATCATCATTTGAAATTTGTGAAATAAACGAGGATTCTGATCCATTCCTAACCAAGAACGACGAATCAAATGAATCCTGGATTTTATGCACAGCAAGGGTATTAGATTTATATTCTACAGGTTCAGCTATAATACTTGATAAATCAGGGTTGTCTTCAGAGTCATCAAATTTTCTTATCATTCAAATTATTAAGCATTTTTCATACACCATCTTCTAAATACAT
>MPUH01001413.1:0-16094 GCA_001970955.1 Stentor coeruleus | reverse complement strand
GTAATTTTTACATTTCGTCGAATTTATCACTGTGTATAGAAATATAGGAATTAAGAATTTTTATAAACTTTTCTTGGATTCTTCAAGGTATAACCCTTAATATAATTAGTTTTTCTATTTTTTTTTCTAAATGTAGAAATCCAAGTTTGGTATCCCTATTTCTAATCAAGTATCCATGCAAAAGCAAAAGTTTTTACAGAAAAAAAAAGAAACCTACGTATTAAAGATTAGATAGCTGGCTTGAAAATTAAAAAATAGATATATATTTGTAGATTTTACAAATTATGTTTCATTAGACTACCTTGCTATGCTAGTAGATTTAAAACTTTAAAGTTACTTGATTGATTTTCGCTAAGAAAATATTTTGATATATTAATTGTTGATTTTTTGTGTAAGAAAAAAATTAGTCTATAAATAGCTTCCTAAGCATATAAAAATTAACACATGTAAATTTTTATTTCTTTTTTAGATATTTTACTAACATTCACTGTGATTATATTTTCTAAATCATTTTCTTTTATACTTTCTTTAATTACCGTATACATACTAATATAATATAAATGCTTGAGGAGTCTAATATATTAGAAGAAGAAAGCAAAAAAATCATTTTAGAATCAAATTCAGAAAATCTAAGTGAAAAAGATATGAAAGAATATATTATAAGCCACTTTGAAAGCATTAAGAAAAAGATTAGCCCTGAAAGAAGAATGCTTGTCTTCAAACAATTGAATTCTCATATAAAAGAAAGATACTTTTTCATAAAATCACTTGTGGAAGATTATTTTAGCTGCGAAATTCATGTAAACAACAAAGCAGCATTTGTAAACAAGGAAAATTTCCAACTTATATGCGATCAATGTGCAGGTAACTATTCTGAGCCAACTTTAATAAGCTATGATAATAAAGACGAGCTCGTGAGCTTGATTATAGATATGGTAAAATCTGCTAATGTTAATATGCTCGATAAGTTTCACTATAAATTATTTAATTTCAAGAATACCTTTCATATAACAACTCTAATCCAATTAGGGAAATCTATAGCAAATCAAATTAAATTTAGCATTCCGAGATGCTCCATATGTTTTAAAAAGATAAGTTATGGAAATAGATCTGGGGTAAATAATGAATGTGGGCATATAACGTGCTTTGGGTGCTGTATGGACGGAAATTATGAAACATGTAATGTATGCAAAAAAAAATTAGTTCCTTTAGAAGAAGATGTAGAGATTGATATAATTGAATATCGCATTTATTGTCATCATTTAGAAGGGGGAAAAGTACCGCATTTATTATATAACTATAGTGAAAATGTTTACAAGTTGCCTTGCCTTCACAATGTTTGTGAAGATCATTTACTGGACAATATTTGTCATTTTTGCAATGTAAAATATGAATTCAACAAATTAAAATTAAACAAGCAGCTTATGAATATTATAGAGATATTAAAAATTACCTGCTTGGCACATAATAGAAATGCAATAAAATATGATGCTTTTCATTCAGAAGCCTATTGCCCAGAATGCCCTATAAAAGACTCAGGAATTATAAATTTAGGTATTGTAAGAAAAATTCTTTGAAAAAGACTTAGGGGTGAAGTGTCTTGAAATAATAAGGATGAGGCTTATATGTAAACTCAATAATCTATTAATAAAAAAAAAACTTATAAATAAACCTGTAGACCAATTGACAATGAAAGCAGTATTAAATTATCGCAGATTACCTTTACAAATACTATACAAATTAGTTAAAAATTATATTAGCCTTGATTTATCATCAAAAAATTTTGATACAATACTTTTCAATCGTTTTCATGGATTTTTCCCTCAAAAAGATTCAAATAGAGTATGGAAAATCACAAAAAAAGAATGTGTTGGTTTTAATATCATCCCAAAAAAAACATTTTTTCTTCATGGGTTACTTATTGCCAAACCAATTGAAAGAAAATCAGGTATAAAACGTTCATTATCATTATTTCGTAATCAAACAGTTACGATAAAATCAATTAAAGAAAAGGATTGTGAAAAAGAAATTTTCTTTCAATTATCATGTTTTAGAGAAAATAATGCTATTGATGAAAATAATTTGACGGAAAATGATATTTTTTTTAAGCTGATGTTTTATCGTTATGTGAAACTTAAAGAAAATAGAGTTTATAAACTGATATTAAGGCAAAAAGGAGATTTTTTTCATGGAAAACCGTATAAGAGAGAGGAAAGTGATTTTTTTAAGCTTGAAAAAATGAGTGCCTGTAAAGAGAAGGGGGAGATTGAATACGGGAATAACGCTGTTGGGGGGAATATTTTTGGAGTTATTTATTCGGAGAACAAGTTTCTAGATTTATAAGTTAACTTAGTTTATAAATCCGCAAATAATAGTTAGAAATTATTTTTTAAATCTAAAAATAATTGTATTGATAAGTCCTATTAATCTTACCTTCCTCACTTATCTGAGTTATCCTACCCTCTATTTTCCTAAGCCATTTCTTATAAAAATCCAAACCATCATCTATTAAATCTAACCTATTACTCACTTTCTCCTTCTGGCTTTTCACCTTCTTCTTCAGTCTTGAGGCTTTCCTTATGCACTCTAATCCTTTCTTTATACTCTTCAAGTTGTTTTCTAGCTCCTTTATACTTCCCAGAAATTTCTTCATGCATAATTTCAAGTTCAAGATGTTTTTGATGTCTACTTCTCGCTTTATTCCTATGTTTCCTGAGTTTTTCAATTTTTTCCAACAATTCTTTTTCCTTATCTCTCAACTCATTCACCTCATTTTCATCAAAATTTATGACACTATGAGCATTATTCACAAATATCTCAAGTTCTTCTTTTTTACTATGCAAAACTCCAACTTCATCCACAGTAATTGAAAACCCTGAGATAAGTCCTTCAAGCTCAATATTTTTTGATGTTAAATTTGTGATCTCTGATGTAATATTTTCCTTTTCATTTCTCAAATGGTCAAGTTCATTGTTTTTTCTTGGGATTGTTTCTAAATTAGCTGAAAATTTCACTTCAAGGTTCTCAACATCTTCAAACCCTGAGTTTTTTTCTATGAAATCAGCAACTTTTGAGTGAAGTGTGCTGATTTCAGATTTCAAATGGGTTATGTCGCTTTCTAAACTCCCCAGATCTTCGATTTCTATGATACTTTCTTGCAAACTTGAGATTTCATTAAGATTTGTTTCATGTTTTAAACAAAGCTCAGTGTATTTTTCTTTGATTTCATTGAGTTCAGGAGAAATTTCTGATTTTTTGTTGATTTGGTCCTTTTTAGTCGAAAGCTGAGTATTTANTTTCTGATTTTTTGTTGATTTGGTCCTTTTTAGTCGAAAGCTGAGTATTTAATTGCCCATGTTTTTCGTATTCTCCATGGTTTTTTTTCTTGTAATCCTCATGCTCTTCATTTAATATATGGATATCATGCTTGAAATGTTCATTTTCATTATTCGTATGCGAAATATCATGGTCTGCTTTTTCAAGCTCTTTAGCTAAATATTTAAGTTTTTCTTCTAAACCCATTTCATTTTCTTTAAGCAAATGCTCAAGTTGCTTAGTCAGGTCTTCTTTTTGGTCTTTTAGGGATTTTACACTTGAGTGAAGGACTTTCATTTCTTCTTCAGATGGAGCCATCATAGAAGTCTTTTGGAAATTTGCAATGTTTTCTCGTAGTTTATCGCATTCAGAAAGTATGTGCTTTAGTTTGTCAGCTGCAACCTTTATGTCTGGATCGTTTACGCTGGCACCACAACCCATATTTATTGTCACGAGTGATGGATTATTTAGAAAAAAAGTATTTAGATAAGATATTTTTGATTACTGAAATGGATTTAGAATAAGTACTTGCTTATAATTTTTATTAAAATTGTGGGATGGATGGGCTTTAATATAAAGTAGATTTGGATTTTGGGATATTGAATTTATCGTATTTATTTTACTCGTTTTAAGACTTCGTTTAGACCTTTTTGATTAAGTCTTCAAGTTTCAAGGTGATTACAATGATTTATAATCTGATAAGATCTTGTATTTTAAAAAAAATCAATTTTTAAAATGATGCTTGGTCGTGTTGATATTTATTACCTATATTCATTGTTAAAGGATTTCCCAGTTTTTACATTTAAACTTATACCAGTTTCCTCATCTTAAAAATCTAGTATCTATAACCCTCTATTTTCACAAGCATACATAGCAAATTATTTCTACACATCATAAAAATTCCCGAATCTAAAAAAATTATCACAAAAAATAATCTTCATAAAAAAATCTATCCTAACAATTCCCACCTCAATTTTATCATCAAATTCATTAAAAAAACTTTTATCTTCCATTTCCTTTAACCCAATTAAATTGTATTTTCCACCAAATTACCAAACTATAAATATGAAAAGAAATGAGCCTTACTCTCCAAAGCCACCACACAAAAACCCTAAATCTCTATCCTGGAAGGATGAAATAAATCTTATCCTCAAACAAGAAGCCAGTATCAAATCTAAGCCAATCCAAAACAAAGAAAAGCCTTCAGAAACCCTTGCTCCTCAGCCAAAAATCAAAGAAGATTCTCTGATCGATAAAAATTTCCATTTAGAACAAGCCAAAAAACGATCCCAAATTCGTCTTGAACAAGGCCGTGGAAATACTTTTGATAAACTTCTTCAAGTATCTTTAATCTACCTAGGGGAAATTTCCTTACCAGAAACAGAAGAAATGCCAACAGAAATCCTAAAACCTTTTGTTTATCTTGAACAATGTTCATCTTTTGAGTTAGAATCAGTAAAAACAGCTATTGAAGTCCATGTAAAACTTGAAAAAAATAGAGAAATTCAAGAATATTGGGAAAATATGCTAACCATTGCTGAATTCAGAATAAATTATTCGCCTGGGTTTCTTCAAGAAAGAATCGATAAGTTGCTTGTGAATAAGAATATAGAAGAACTTGAGAAACTAAAGAAGGAAATTGTGGAGAATATGCAGAGCACGGTTAATATGGATAAAAGTTTCTGGCAGGATGTTTTAGTGAATATAGATACATATAAAGCTAAAAAAAAATTAGAAGGAATGTATGTGAAGTGTGCTAATAGGAAAAAAGACCCAGAATTAGGGGTGATGCAGAAGAATATCCTTCAAATTAATGGATTATTTTTTAAGAAAAGTGAAGCGAAAGTTAATTATGATGATGGAAGTCATTCTCCAGGGTTAGTCTCAGAGTCATCTCTTGATTCAAGCTTAATAATCTTAACCCCTGATCAAGCACTCTCTTTATATGCATTAAAACGTCAAGAAATCCTTACCCGCGAACTTGAACTCCTTAAAAAATCCCAATCACGATTATCAATAAAAAACAATCCTCTTCTTATTTATGATAATATGCTTCTTGATATAGACTCACAAGAAAAAATTATCTCAGGTAATATCGACCAATCTATAGAAGACATAATGCGTTTGGAAATAATAAAAAAACTTCCTCAAGAAGAAAATGAGGGTGAATTTAATGAACTTGCTACAATCAAACCTGTAATTGAAGATTGGATGAGAAAATTCAAACCTAGAAAACCGAAATTTTTCAATAGAATTAAGACTGGATATGAATGGAATAGACATAATCAAACACATTATAATCATTTAAATACTCCACCGAAGGTTGTTCAAGGGTATAAATTTAATATTTTTTATCCTTATTTGATTGATAAAACTAAAGCCCCACAGTTTTATTTGCAGCCAGGAGAAACTGATGAAACTTGTGTTATTAGATTTCATGCAGGACCACCTTATGAGGATATTGCTTTTAAGATTGTGAATAGGGAGTGGGATTTTTCAGATAGGAATGGGTTTAAGTGCTTTTTTGATAAGGGGATTTTGCATTTGTACTTTAATTTTAAGAGACATAGATATAAGAGATAAGTAAAAGTATAAGAATTTTGCAGGTTTTGGATAAGTTTTTATGTATTTATTTTGATTTTTAGGAATAGATATTATAGGCTTTTAGTATTAGAATGGTTAAGAATATGGCTTGAGGGTTGATTATAGACAATTTTATATAATATATACAGATAATACTAGGTAGAATAAAAAGAGAAATCAATTGATGATATGAAGATACTAAGATTTAATATTCCTACATAATTCATTTATTAAATCTTATATCTAAAGCATATCCTAGCATATATTTCAATTTACCAAAGCTTTAAATCAAATTCACATTAATTCATCTTCAAAATAAATTACTTTTATTATAATAATATCTTATATGCTGATATTCTTATAATTAATCTTCAATTATATAAGATGAATTTCTTCTGACGATTGGAACAACAACACTTAGAATGAAGTTTACAAACCGTCCTGAGTACCTGCTTGGGTTTGCCACTGATGCACGCTTTGCTAATCGTCCATATCGTAAAGTAGAGAAGTTTTTTTCTACAGATTTCATATACCCATATTCAGTTAGAAAATCAATAATACCCATAGTATATACTTTTTCTCTATTAAGTGAATATATAGAATGTTGAGGCTTTTCTGCATTTTCATATCCATCACTAGTTGCAATAAGCATCGAATAATCCATTAACCGATTCATTCTTAATAATTTAACATCAGCCATTAGTTGATCTTTAAACACTTCAATATCATCTAAAGTTAACAAAAGGCGTTCCTGGTTTTCAATAAAATCCAAATCCTTTAACGGTGATGTCACAACACAATTCTTTTTTGCTGTCCTACCTTTTGTAGACCCTTTTATATCATATATACTATTTGGTTTTATCATATACAACAAATTCTGCATCAACATAATATATATCGCCGTTACCCCAGGGATTTTCAATGTATAAAGCCCAAATATTTTACATAACAAACTTCTTGGATATTCACTAAGATGTTGATGATATGCTTTTAAAAACTTAAGCATAATTTGCCTTTCACTTTTTTTAATAGTCTTAATAGCAAATTTTTTATCTCGAGTAAACAAAAAAAAGCTTCCTGATTTCCCAGCACTTTGATTAACTTCATTATTTTGATTATTATTAGGATTTAAAGAATCAATAAGCTCATCAAGAGAAAATCCTGTTATATCGACTATGTTAGTAAAAATATCACTTGCATAAACATCTAAAATCATACCATTTAGTTTTGAATCACGAACACCCCAAACATTCATTGCCTCAGTATCTCTGTTGATTTTTTTTGTTGCTTTGGTTGTGTATTTTTTTGAAGCGAAATATGAGTCTTCTTGTTGTTTGGTTTCTTTCATTTGAATAAAAGCTGAATGGATACCTTCAAAAATACAACGGGTTAACTCACAATTGAGCTTGCCTTGGACAATTACGGATATTGGCTGGGTCCAAGCATCATCTGAGATTTTTCCCATGGAGTTGTCAAAGGATGTAAGTCTTTTTACTCGACTCCAAACTACTGGGTCTGAAAGCCTTAGGATTCCCAGGAAAAACCCTGAAGCTGAAGTTGACGCGATTGCGATTGAATCAACAATTTCAGAATGGACCGAATTTTCTTTTCCATGCTTTTTTATCAAATAACTAACTGCAGGGCCAATCCAACACAACGTAAAAATTGCCACATACAACACATGCCTTATCAAATAATGTTTATTTGCATGTGAATCCAACTTAAGCCCATTAGCAAATCTAAAAGCCGAATACACAATCGATGTCATTCCAATAGCTAAATACAAAAGCAATAATATATTAACACTTCCTGAATTCATAATTTCCAATCTATTCTCCTTATTACTAATACAATCATTAATAAACCTATTCTCATAATTCGCATAAACCGTAAAATATATCACTGAAGATGCAGTTAATCCATGATACCATTTTTTCCTTACATTTCCAGGTATAAGTGGGTTGTATAAAGTGATTATTAGATCTAAGCAAATAGCGATATTATAACATATACAAGCAATTGTAGCAGAACTTAATAGAACTTGATTAATTCCACATAAAATTCCTGTAGAATGTAAACTATCAAGTCCTAAAAGGTCAAATGTTTGCTCAATTTTAACCCATTTGATATATCTTGTACTGTCTAAAGCAAAAATAATACTATGATATGCCATAATAACTTCGCAGATTGATAAACTGACTAATAAACCTGATGGATGTTGTCTGAGTTCTCGGTATCTGGAAAAAGTAAAAGCGACAAATGAACTTAGTAATATTGTTAGCACACCTAGGATTATGTAAAAAGATAAGTTTATTGGGCCTAGCATTTTTATTATTATTGCAAGTTGGGTGGGAAAGTTTTGGGTTGTAAGAGAAAAATGAGATTTTTGGGTGAAATTGTAGGAAAAGGGTTGCTTTTGGAGTGAAAGATAATATTTTGAGATTGTTTTTTGAATTGTAGGAGGAATTGAGGGATTTATGTTGTAGTTTTTGTTGTATGCATAGGAAAAGGAGAACTGGAGAGGAAATATTGAGAGTTAATAATTATAGGTTTAGGGTTTTTGGAAGATAGGGAATTGGGAGGTGATGATATGATTAAGCTTCATGAATAAGAATGATTCGGTAGTATTTTAGGTGATCTGATATAAAAATGTTTTATTTTGGTATTAATGGAATAAGATAAAGTTAAAATACTAAATTGTAAGAGTTTAACATAAGTATATTATCTAAAATTGTTATTTTATCATCAAATTCATGTAAACAAAACCCCAGCTTCTAATAAAAATATGAAAAACAAAACTCTATCTTTAACTTTATCGCTAATTTTTTCAGCAAAAGNTAAAGTTAAAATACTAAATTGTAAGAGTTTAACATAAGTATATTATCTAAAATTGTTATTTTATGCCACAATTATCTATTTTATTACAAGGGCTGGACAATAATCAAGCGATAATTCCTAACTAATACTAATCTATTTTATCATCAAATTCATGTAAACAAAACCCCAGCTTCTAATAAAAATATGAAAAACAAAACTCTATCTTTAACTTTATCGCTAATTTTTTCAGCAAAAGAACTATTTGCCATTATAACGTTTAACTAAGTGACCTAAGTATTTCTTCTACTTGTTCAATAGGCAATGACTGATACTTCTGACTACTCACCGGGACCACAGCGATTTCTACATTGACTGGTGTAATAGCTTCTTCCATAACCTGTTTTAAAATTTTCGCTGCAAGTTTGACAGCATCATCCAAAGTTAAATTTTCATTCCATTCTTCTTCAAGCATAGTCTGAGCTCCTTCAGCAGCACTTCCAATAGCTTTAGCTTTATACTTAAACAATGTTCCTGAAGGATCAGTGTTAAATAAAGCTGCACCACTACGATCAACTCCTGCTATTAATAAAGCTACACCATAAGGTCTGGCCATAGGTTTTTTTTGTGATCCATCCCCTTCACCAAAATTTAAAGCCATATCACAAACACTTTGGGCTACACTTTGTGCTTTGATTGGTTCACTGAATATAAACCTATGAGATTGAGCTTCAGAACGTGCATGATCTACTAAGGTACGTGCATCAGCTAAGATTCCTGACATTGCACAACCTATATGAGAGTCAATTTCAAAGAGCTTTTCTATAGAAGAAGGCTCAATTAAAGGACTTGTGACCCTACGTTCTACGGCTATAACAACACCTTCTTTACAAGTTATACCAAGAGCAGTTGAACCTAGTTTTATAGCTTCGATTGCGTATTCTACTTGAAAAAGACGCCCTTCTGGAGAAAAAGTGTTCACTCCTCTGTCGTATTCGCTGCGGGTTAAGAACATTTTTATAAGGCTGTAATAGATGTAATTCTGAATTATTTAAATACTCAACAAATTCCTCATATGTTCCTTTAATATACTTAAAACCTGACAAAAAATGAAACTAATAAAATATGGGATGCTCACCATTGAGAAAATTAAAAACCATAAGAAACCGTGATCCAGAAGCATTTACAGTCTGCCCAACTCGTTTTATACGTGAAAACACACACAAGATCCTTGAAGTGTATAATTTTTGTTCTCTTTTAGGAGAAGGGACATACGGGAAAGTTCATTTGGCTACTCATATTATAACAAATCAACAAAGAGCTATAAAAGTTGTCAGTAAAAGGTCAATTAAAACTACTAAGCTTAGATTCGAGTTTACAAACGAGATTTCAGTGTTAAAAATGCTTGATCACCCTAATATAATAAAGCTTCATGAGTTCTTTGAAGATGACAGCAATTATTATTTAGTTACTGATTATTTGTCTGGTGGAGAGCTTTTAGACTTTATGATAAAAAACAAGGTTTTATCAGAACAAGTTACGGCAAAGTATATAAAACAAGCTTTAGAGTCAGTTGCATATTTACATTCAAAGAATATTATCCATAGAGATATTAAGCTTGAAAATCTAATGCTTGAATCTAATGAACCTAATGCTTTATTAAAACTTATAGATTTCGGAACATCTGTGATTAGGAGTTCGTTTAAGGATATGAAAAACCGCAGAGGGACTATATCTTATTTACCTCCTGAAGCTTTTGAAAATAAATATAATGAAAAATGTGATATCTGGAGCATTGGGGTCATCATGTATATATTGATATCAGGTAAAATGCCTTTTGGCGGGAGAAATGAAGAAGAACTTATTAGGTGCATAACAAGAAGTAGTCTATACATAAAAGGTCCAGAGTGGGCTAAAATCAGCCCTACCGCAATTGATTTATTAAAAAAGCTCATTGAACCAAATCCTGATCTTCGTATATCAGCCCATGAAGCCTTAAACCATCCATGGTTTAGTAAAAACATAATCGAATCAAATGAAAGTTCTGAACTTAACGGCATATTATCAAATTTACTAACTTTCCGTGCCGACTTTAAACTTCAAAAAGCTGTTATGTGTTTTATTGCTAATAACCTAATGGGTCAAGAAGAAAAAACTGAACTTTCAAGAGCTTTTAAATATCTTGATACAAAAGGAGATGGGAAATTATCAGAAGATGATTTATATAAAGCATGCACAAAAGTTATTGGAGAAAGAATTTCAAAAGATGATATAAAAAAAATACTTAAAGAAATTGATGTTGATGGAAGTGGGTATATTGATTATAGTGAGTTTTTAATAGCTTCTATGAATAGAGAAAAAATACTTAGTGCAGAAAGACTTGAAATGGCATTTAAAGCTTTTGATAGTAATGGATGTGGGAAGATTACAGGAGAAGATATTAAGGAAATATTGGATAGTCATGAAATTGAGGACTCGTTTTGGAATAAGATTATTGCCGAAGTTGATGGTAATGGAGATGGAGGAGTTGATTTGAAGGAATTTAAAGATATGATGCTGGCTATTTTGTAATTTTAAATGATGGATTAATTTCTATTTTTAATTTCAGGGTTAGTTTTTGAGTGAAGAGTATTTTTTATAGGGTTGGAATTAGGTTATATTGTGATGTTTTATAGTATATAGAGTATATAAAATATGTTTTAAGGTTATGTTATTATGTTTTATAATATATAGAGTAGATAGAATATGTTTTAAGGTTATATTGTGATGTTTTATAATATATAGAGTAGATAGAATATGTTTTAAGGTTATAAGGAATAATGACAAATTGTGTTAGATTTTAATTTTGTAGTTGTGGAATTTGGTTGAAAATGTTTTAATAGGATTTTTTTTATGATTTGTGAGTAGATAAAGATTTTGCTTTTTTTTGATAATTATAAAAATCGAGTATTATTATAAACATTTAGATTATAAAATTTCAGACCTGTTTATGTTATGATAAGAGCTTAAAGCGCATTATTAAAATTATCATAATAACATAAATCAAACCATAAGCAAGCATAAATTTGTTTTTAAAACCAGCATAACTATATATAATCAAAAATTCAACTAAAAATAATAACGAAAATTTTATTTGTAATCAAAGCGAAATTAGCCTAAAACTCAATCATTAGTCTTTAATATAATAATATTACAAATTAAATAGCCTGAGTATGCAAATAATAAATATTATTATGATTATAAAAAACTGTGAAGAAAATTCAACTTAAGCACACTTATCAAAAGAAGGAAAATCGCAAAGATAAAAATTTCACTAAATTTTCTTATTATCTTAATGAAACTATGTAAATTATATAATTAAAATATATAAATGCATATGTCAAAGCCATTTTAAACTCGTTCATCAAGATTACCACATTTTCTAACTACAATTTACAGTAATTTCAGATAAATTTAACTAAAAAGCAATATCACATTTTTTAATTGGTTATCTTGCAAATATAAAAACTTATTATTATGAACGAGAGTTATGTTAATCTCAACAAGAGTTTATATCTTGACAAAAGTTTAGGCAAATTTAGTATGAATGATAGCTTAGAAAACCAGAACACAAGTTTCTTACTAGCTGAAAAACAGCAGAGAAGATTACAAATCAAAATTCACTCAAATTATTTTAAAAAGTGGAGAATGTTCAGGTTTCTAAGCGCTTTTTTCGGCTGTCTTGCTATAATCCCAGCAATAATATCATATGAAATCGGTTTTTCACCAAATAGGACCTATGATCAATGTGAAATAAACACAGAAAACCAAAATTTTTTACGATTTTCGATACTTATTCTTAGTTATACAGGAATCGCCATGCAAATTCCATTAAAACATTACTACTACAAATGGATAAGACTTTATCCATTTACATTCGAAGAACTTCCACCTTCTTTTAAACCTACGTATCTAGAAATTATAGAGATGACGAGAAAAAGAAAACCATTAGAATACATATTAGATCATAATACTTATTTAGTGACGATTTTGTTCCTAATTTTTCCTTACCCTGAAATGTACACAAAAATTTATTTTAATCAACAGATAAAGTACAATCAATATGTGTTGTGCTACTACTTAGAAGAAATTTTTTATTTTGTTATGTTTCTCAGGGTATTTTATCTTTTGTTTTCAGCGTTTAGTTATGGACAATTTCAAAACCCTATGGCTTATCGTATTTGTGAAAGCTATAGAATTAAAATTTCGAGTATGTACTCGGTTAAATGCTATTCATGGATGTACCCAATGGAAGTACTCCTTTTTGTGTTTTTAATTCCTGGTTTAATTGTTTTTGGTATTGGAACAAGAATTTTTGAAAGGACTATTAAATTCAATGGAATGAATTTTGACTCTTTGGAGAATTCAATGTGGTGTATCATAGTCACAATGATGACTGTTGGTTATGGTGACACAATCCCACATTCCAATTTAGCCCGTGGGGTAATTTGTCTTAGTATCTTCTGGGGCGGGATAATCCTTTCTTTAACTTTCGTTACCCTTGGTAATATGCTAAAACTTAACCCAAAAGAAACTCTAGCATTCAAAGCAATCCTAGCAACAAAAGAATCAGGTCATATAATATGTGAAAAACTAACTGAAAGACTTCTAAAAGAAGATCGTTTAAAAGGTTGGCGAGCTTTCGAATATAAATTGAGTAAATTTTTCAATCCCTTAAAAAAGTACCAATTATCAGAAGAAACAAGAATTTATAGAGAAACAGCAACACTATCAAATAGAATAGAAAAAATAGACAAAATAGCAGATTCATTACGACATAAGCTAAAAAAACTATCAAAAGAACTTTAGTTTATGTAATTAAACTGTAAAACTTATGAGTTTTCTTCATTATCCTATGTAAATATTACTGAGAATTCTTGGTAATTAACTTCTTCTGATTCTTCTGAAGAGAATTCATAAAGTTGTTCTGGAGTTGCTGTAGAAACTTCAGGGAATTCATTGCGAATTTGGGCAAAGAGGCTAAGTTTTCCTTTGATTTGATAGAGAGTTTTTATGTCAGCACATTTAAGATTGATGTTTTTAACGCTTTCTTGATAGTTTTCGCTTATATCACGACAAAGATCTGGGTATTCTTTGACTAACTCATAAAGCCAATCGATTGTTTGTGGTGAGGATGATTGGCCTGCTTTTTGGATGAGGAAAGTTATGAGGATTGGAAGATAATCGATAGAGATGCCTGCAGGAACTGAAGATGTTTCGATTATTTCAGTTAGATTCACTATGTTTCTTTCGACTAGTGAAGTAACTAATTCTTCCATATATAATTTGGTTAGATAAAAAAATGAAAGTGGACTTTTTTATGTTTAAAGCTAGGAGGTGTTTATAATTTAGGGATTTTTTATGGAATTTTTTGTTTTATTAAAGGATTTTTAAGAGTAAATGATTTAAGTAAGATTTTATGGAAGATGATGAAGATTATGAATAAGAATATTATTAGACTGAATATTGATAAATTTTATGCTTTGGGTTATAATAAAAATTTATTATAGCTGTTTAGGATTGAAGGACTTATTTTAGTATTTTTGATTGGTTTTATTATTGATAAAATTATGTTTATGTTTATGTTTAAGTGAAGTTTTGATTAGATTATTGCAATTATATTACACCTTTCAGTGAAAATAAAGCTCAATACTTTATGATTAAATTATAATAAAATTAAAAAATCTTTTATTATTTGCATAAAAGCAAACCCCATAACATATCACACAGAAATTTAAATATTTTTACCTATACATCTTATTATATTCAATATCACATCATACCTTCAAAAATCCTTACAATCCTCAACTACCTTTTCAACTTAAACTTAAAACTTTAAAAAATTATCCCAATCACAATTCCTCTATAGCCTTATAATCTTTAAACTCATCTTGAAGTATTCCTTAAAAACTTTTTTATCTTAACCTTTATCAATTCCTTTTCAACCCTAAAAATTTATTCTATTAAACTTTTTATATACCTTAATCCTATAAAGTATTAAATTTTTATATAATCATTATTTATATTGAATCTATGACTTATTGTGTGATCTAAGTACCTTTGTTTCATCTATAGTATTTTTCTTAGAGTTCTTAACATATTTGATAATAGAAAAAGGGAATGAAGGTTTGCTTGTCTCACTTATAGTAGTAGTTTGAGTACTTGTATCTGTACAGCTTAAAGAAATACTAACATGTCTTGGAGGTTTTTTTGGTACAGACTTTTCTTTATGGGTTTTAGGTTTAGGAATCACTTCTGCCGTTGGGCTACCTTTTAAATTTAAATACATGTTACGGAGCTGGATAGTGATTTTAGGAGAAAAAGTATTTTGAGCTGAGGAAGATAAGCATCTTGTAGAGTTTCCGAAAGAGCTAGAAAGCGATTTATTCTCTTCTTTTGGCATTAAAAGTTTTCTCATGATAGTTTTATAAAATGGAAATTTTAAATGATTTTTTTCGAATGGGTCGATGTGTTTTTTTTATGAATTTAGGATTTTTTTGATGATGGATTTTTTTAGATGAGGTTATGGTGTAAGTTTTTGGAAATATGATTTTATTTGAAGAAAGCTAAAGACTTTTTTTAGAAATTTGGTATAAAATAACAAGGATTTTTTTGTTTTAGGTAGAGAAATTTATACTTTTAAGATAGGGTAAGGGATGATTACTTTTGATGTTTTTTTTTATTGATATAGAAGATAATCATTTTTAATTAGTTTTAGGGACTAGATTAAAAAACTTACAAAAGAAAAATTATCCAAGATATATATTTCATATCAAGAACATAATAAGTAATTAACTATTTTACATCAATAAAAATACAATAATTTAATCATAAAGCCTTTAAACTAATAATAATTAAGATCAACTTTAATCCCGCAAGCAGTTGTATCATCATTATACTGTTTAATACTAGGACTTGTCCATCCACCAAAAGGTACAAAATCACTAAATGATGGATTATTATCATAATGAGCATACCATAAAGGTAAACTTGAGCATCCAGTCCAACTCAGTCCAACAATAGCTTGCCAATTGTAATAATTAGTATAAACTCCAATATGTTGACCAAGTGATTTTAACTGATTAACCATTGTTGTAATAAAGTTCTGATTTGAAGACAAATTACTGCTCCAAGCAAAAGTTTCAATATCAATCCAAATCATTCCATAATTCTGACCTTTTATAGCATTAACCAAAGCAGTTGCTTGACCTGCAGGATTTCCACATGGTACGCATGGGAAAAGATATACATCAACATTGGCCATACCTCCTGCCCTTGCGTTTTTTATATTAGAAGCTACACTGGGGTCAACATTTCCTGTGCTTTGATACCCTCTGACAATT
>MPUH01001412.1:0-16130 GCA_001970955.1 Stentor coeruleus | reverse complement strand
ATTTCTCAAAGTGAATTGATATCAGTAGAAAGTGCAGCTTCAGCTTTGAATTTAGCAGACTATATTATATCTACATATGGTAATATTCTCACATCAAGTCAAATGCTAGCCATTTTAAACAAACTTGGCTCTATATCTAGCACTGCATTGACTGAAGCTGAAACTGTAGTAAAATGCATTTCAAACTATTTAGAAAATGTACTTCCTAACTCTAATCCTCTAATTTCAGATTCAGAAGTGAAAATTTATGCTGCTAAAGCTCTGGCAGCTTCTCTCCCTGGCGCTAAATTTTCAGTTGGTTCAAATTCTCTAGAAATTCCCAAATCAATTGAAACCCAAGAAAATGCTGTTTATGATGTACAATTCATAGTCTATCCGCAAGATTTACAAGAAATAAATTTTGAAATTACCTTCGCTATATCAGGGACATTAATAGACAGTAATCTTGTACGAACTTCACCTGAGCCAACTCAACTTAACTCTACAGAAATATTCGCAACAATTTCAAAAAACTTTGATTTGAACAATATACAAAAGTGTGCATATTTAAATGGAGATGTTTGGGAAACAAGCGGATGCAGAATAGTTCAAAACATTGGCACAAGTATAGATGTGGCTATTTCACATCAATCAATTTTTAAAATTTATGAAATATCTCCTTCTTGTGGAGTTGGATCAGGCCCAATAATAGCAGCAGGTGTATGGATAATTTTATTTATAATTTCAGCCCTTGCAGTTTACTTTATTGATAAAAATAAGACAGATGAAGCAGATAAACAAAGCTTATTTGTTTATTATCCAATAACTAGTCTCTTTATTAGCCAGGCTAAAAATAAAAGATTAAATGCTATTATATATATTTTTAGTATTCAAATACTATTATTATGTTTAATTGGTGCATTTGAGAAATTTTTTGAAAACCCAACTGAAGGCAATTTTAATGACTATGAAAATTTTACTAGTCACAATATTTATTCAGGTGCTGCAGCTTGGGCATTAACTCAAGGCATTGCAATGCCAGCTTTCTATGTGCTATTTAGTAGAGGTATTTCAAGGAAAATTGTATCAATTGCTTATTGTTTTCTTTTCTCCTTTAATGCTTTTGGTATTTTGGGAATAGCTCTGATGACATGGTATTATTGCGAAAATATCACTTTTTACTGGATCTTTGATTATTTGATCTTTTTTGGTGCTCAGTTACTATTAGAAATTACTTATATGATTATTGTGATGTACAAGAATAAAGGGATAGTATCAATAGCAAAAGTAGAGAATCTCAATTCTGAGGTTTTGCGTTTTAAAGAAGATGCTCAACAGTTAAAGGATAATAAAATGTCAATTGTAGATGGATTATCAACTGAGAGAAATGATTAACTTGGGAGGAAAAAAGCATTCATTTTCTTCTCAAATAGTTAGAAATTATTAGTAAAAAAGTTAACCAAAATCTTGCAAATATTTGAATGATAGTAAATGTATTAACTGAATATTCATTAATTAAAACTATTATTGGCCTAAAGTTTAAATAAAATATATAGATTTAATTCTATGAATTTTTTAGAAGTTTTATAGTTTTTACTTTCAAATAAAATTTAAGTTTTAGGTCAAATTTTTATCACAAAACCTTTTATATGCAAATGTTGATACTTTATTCTAATATGTTTATTATTCGCACCACTAATTTTATTTAATAAAAATCATTATTTTAGCTTTTATGTCAATATTGCTTTTAATTCAGTTTATTGGATTTATTATCATGATATTCATATATTTATAAGATTTTGATTAACTGTTTTTGCTAATATTTTCTAATTATTGAGAAGTATAATAAATCTGATATTCTTCTCAAAATAATCATTTTTTTTAAGTACTTAAACCTTCTGTGCCTAGACCCTATTCACTCCTTCCTTGTATAGTAGCTTCTTTCAAATAATTTTTTTCAGATTTAAAATTCTCAACTTGTGTTTTTGATATTTTACCTTTATCCATACAACTCGCAATCTATAAAAGATATTAAATTTATTATATAAATTGTATATAAACACAATAATTGCATAGCAGTAACTGAACACCAAAAAAGATCAAATAATCAAAAATCTAGTAAAAAGTGATATCTTCACAATAATATCTTGTTATCAAAGCTATTCCCAAGATACTAATAGTAGAAAGGGCTAAAAGGAAGTAAATCATATATGATACGAGTTTTTTTGAAATCCCTCTACTGAAAAGTAAAAAATAAGCTGGCATTTCAACACATTGGCTTAATGCCAAGCTGAAGCACCTGCATAACAATTATTATAGGTAAAACTTGTATAGTCATTATTTTCTTTAGTTGGATTTTCAAATACTGACTCAAATACGCCGATTAAACTTAATAAGAGTATTTGAATATTAAAAATATATCAAATCTTTTATTCTTAGCTTGGCTAATAAAAAGATTGGCCATTTGATGATACTGCATCTGAATTATTCTTATCAATAAAGTAAATTACAAGGGCTAAACATATAAAAAGTATTATCTATGCAACTATTGCAATTATTTGGCCTAATTCAACACCAAAAGAAGAATTAGAAGTAATATCATAAATTTTAAAAACTATTTGATGTGAAATACCCACTTTTATACCCCCCACCAACAGTTTGAACTATTCTGTATGCACTTGTTTCCCAAACTTCCCCATTTAAATAGCACATTGTTATATACTGTTTTTATCCAAGCTAGCTGAGATTGTTGCAAATATTTTTGTTGAGTTGAGTTGGTTCAGGTGAAATTCAAACAAGATTATTTTCTATGCATATCTCTGATATAGCGAAGCTGTCTAGGTGTTCTGGGTTTTATTTGTTTATGTTAGGAATAAGAAATAAAATTAGTCCTTATCTTTGCGACATATTAAAACTATATAAACTTATAAATTATTATCTAAGCAATCATATCGTCTGAAAAATTAATGAATTCTCATGAAAAGTTATAGTAAATTATCATAACTATAATATAACAATTGAAATTCTTTTAAATTATCTAATTTTATACATAAACTTTATTATAAAACCATGTCAAATAATCCATTTTTTTAAGTTATTTCTAAATCCCATCACTCTTCTTCATTCTAATAACAAAGCATAATCTGTTTATTTTTACTGATTATTATCGAAAATTTCAATCATTTTATATAAAATGCTTCCTATAACAAGAATTAAAATACTCTTGCCTTGGCAAATAGTTGAATTCTTGCTTTCACTATCCTTTTACCTAATCCCCATAGCATTCCTTTTCCATGACGCATACACCTTATCTCATGATCTCGATTCCAAATACAAAATCGCTGAAGTAAAAGCCAGTCCATATTTCGAAAATCAAAAAATCGACCAAAACGATGGCCAACTGAAATCTTTCCTCGAAGGTCTTCCACTTTTAACCGGTTTTGCCTTCATTTTTGTAGCCCTTCGAAGATTATTATACCGTTTTCACAAATCAGTGACTTTATCATTACTATTTTATGCATTGTGTGGCTTAGGCTATGGTGCATACATCAATGGTCCAGGAGTTATTTTTTTATTCGGTACAATTATTACTAATTACTATATAGCCAAAGCTGCAGCAGGGAAAAAAATCTTCCCGATTATTGTCTGGATAGGGAATTTAAGTTTTTTAATATTAGCGAAATATTACAAAGGATTTAAATTTGGGTGGTTATATGAAGGTTTAGAACTATTAGACAATGTTAAAGTGACTTTTAATTGGCATAGAGTCCACAATTTGTTTACATTAAAAGTTATTAGCTACATGATGGATTATCACTGGAAAAAATCTGACGAAATTGTTAATACTTATGAGAAACACAATGAAAAATGCGATGAATGCAAAAATGAGATTTTTTGTTTAAGGTTTAGAGTAGAAAGTCATGCTAATAGATTTGGACTTATGTGTTTTGTTGGGTATTGTTTTTATCCACCATTATATCTTGCTGGACCAACTACAACTTATAATGCATGGATTTCACAAGTTGAAAATCCTCAACAAACATATAGCCTTAAACGTATTTTTATATACATTCTTAGGTTTATTCTGATGTTTTTTTTATTACTTTGGTTTATACACAACTTGTATTTCCCAACTATTGCCAATAATTCTAGTAATCGATATATCCTTGATTCTTTTACACCTTATGAACTTATAGTCTCTTCATATTTTATACTTTATTGGATCTGGTTAAAATTCACTGTGATTTGGAGATATTTCCGTATATGGGCTCTTTTTGATGATATTGAAAGTCCAGAAAACATAAATCGATGTATATCAAATAATTATTGTTTTGAAGGTTTTTGGCGTAGTTGGCATAGATCTTTTAATCAATGGCTTATAAGATATCTTTTTATACCTTTAGGAGGAAGAAGATGTAAAATTTTAAATATTTGGATTGTCTTTGGATTTGTTGCGATTTGGCATGAGTTAACTTTAACACTTATTGCTTGGGGATGGGGCATGTGTTTTTTTATTGTACCTGAAATTATGATAAAATCTTATTTTGCTAGTCCAAAAAGGAAATGGTTTAGACAAACTATTTTTTATACAATTATGTGTGCTGTTGCTGGGGGGATTTATATTTGTCTTATGGCTACAGCGAATCTTGTTGGGTATAGCTTTGGGTTAAGTGGATTGAAAGTTGCTGTATTAGAAGTGGCTAATTGGGAAGGATTGCTTTTGATTGTAAGAGTTGTGGCGGTGTTGAGTTTTGGCACGCATTTTATGATTTTATATAGAGATTTTGAAGCTAGTAGAGGAATTAAGGATAGAGGATATTAGGTTATGATTATTGATTAGAATAAGAGTTTTATGTTATAAGTTGATAGGATACAATTTTTTTTTTCGTATTTAGAGCATTTTTCTCAGATAAAAATTGTATATGTTTATAATGAAAATTTCCAGTGAATAAAAAAATAATCTTAAATGAAATCTCAATTAAAACCCGAGTTTTTTTTTTTTTCAATCAAACAAAATTTTAATTATTTTAATCTACACACAGAGTAATACTGCTATTATTACTCGTCTTTCTAGTCAGTATCTCCTTCTTCTGCATATCCTTTCTAGGTAACAAAATCTTCGCAGACTTCTTACTCTCAATTCTCCTAACTTTCGGTAGTAATATAATTTTATTATCATCTTGTACATAATATTTATCAATAAATTTCCCCGCTTCAATTTTTTCTTTACCCAAACTTTTACGGTTTTTCATCTCAGAAGCATTTCTTATCAAATATGAATCTTTTCTTAAATTCGGCATATTTGTACTCTTATTTCTCTTAGGTCTAGACTCCGCATAATTAGCTTCAGGAAGATTCCTACTTATCAAACTAAACTTTTTATGAAATTTTATCGTTTGCATCAACACATTCTCAGAACCTTCAGTTTTATTATCAATATATTTCCCTATCAAAGGTAATGATAATATCTGATCACAAGTAAATCTATAAGATGGGTCAACTTGTAGCATCCCTTCAATAAGATTACTTAAATCATTAGAATAAACTTTTGGTATAGGACAATATTCACCTTTAATAATTTTTCTATATAAACCCTTCATATCATCTGCACGAAATGGGGGTTTTAAAGTTACTGCTTCATATAAAACACAACCTAAACTCCAAACATCACTTTTAAAATCATATGGAATATCTTTCCATACCTCTGGACTTGCGTAATAAGGTGTTCCTGTTTGAGTATGCATTATACAATCTTTACTTATTTTTGATACATTCATATCCCCTATTTTAACATTTCCGTCTTTTGTTAAAAATACATTAGCAGATTTTAAATCTCTGTGTAAAATATTAAGATCGTGTAAGGTTTTTAAACCATGGGTTATTTGTATTGCTAAATTCCAAATGTAATCTTCGCTGATATAAAGACCTTTTTTCTGATGATGAAGAATTTTTTGATATAAGTCACCGTTATCTGCATATTCGATTATTAAACATAAGGATCGAGATTTTTCATCAAAAAAAGCTTCTTTGTATGAGATAATGTTTGGATGATTTATACTTGCGAGAATACGGATTTCATTTAAGGCATTTCTTTTTTCTTTATCTTTGAGAGAGAGAAACCTTACAATTTTTAAGGCGTAGATGATGTTGTCTGTTAAACGCTTTACTTTGTAAACTGTGCTGTAGGTGCCTTTACCCAGTTCGCAGAGGATTTCAAAGTTTTTAAGGGACATTTTTATGTTTGGGTAATGATTTGTTGCATGCTAGAAATGATTGAACTATTTCATGGCTTAGAGGAAGGGAAAGGAAAATAAATCTGAGGAAAAGTTTTGAGAAAATGAATAATATTACTCTTTTTTATTTAGGGTTTTAGTTTTAAGTATTAATAGGATTCTCTTAAGGAATCAAATAATTTCTATAGCTCTTATTTCATATGAAGTAACCAAAAACACTTTTTTCTAAAGAGTATATATAAATCTCTTTAGTGAATCAAACAAAAATATCCAACTTTTAACTAATTCATACCTATCATATTTACCATTCCTTCTAAATATAAATGCTACTGTTTACAGTGGGCAAGGTAGATCATTTGTCTTGGAAAAAAGTTCAAATGTGGCTGGCCCTAGCCATGTCCTTGATCCCGGTTCTTTTCCTTCTCCGCGATGCTTATTATTTATCTGAAAATCTTACTTACAAATACCGTATTGCAGGAGTTGTAAGTAGCCCATACAGCACAAGTAAAAATATCGACCTAAATGACGGGCAGTTGAATGCATTTCTTGAAGGACTTCCTACTCTAACCTTTATAGCAGTTATTTTTGTAAGTATGCGTCGATTCCTATTCCAACTCCACAAGTCAATTACCTTATCCCTGATTTACTATGCAATATTCGGTATTGCTTATGGAGCTTATATCCATGGTCCAGGGGTTGTGTTTTTATTAGGAATGATCATTTCTAATCACTTTGTTACAAAGACTTTTGCTGGAATAAATGGCTTTCCTCTTATTATATGGATTGGGAATATGAGTTTTCTAATATTAGCTGAGTATTACCATGGGTTCAAATTTGCTTGGTTTTTTGAAGGCTTAGACTTTTTAGACAATTCCTCAGTGATACTTAATTGGTATAGAGTGAATAATTTGTGTATGTTGAAAATTGTGAGCTATACAATAGATTATCATTGGAAAGTGTCTAACAAAATTGTTGATACTAATGAAAAACATAAGAAAAAATGTGATGAGTGCAAGAAAGATGTTATTTGTTTGAAGTTTAGAATGGAGTCACATGGTGAAAGATTTGGACTTTTATGCTTTATTGCTTATAGCTTTTATCCACCTTTATACCTTGCCGGGCCGACATTGACATATAATGCATGGATTTCACAAGTGGAATTGCCTCAACAAACTTTTGATCGTAATCGTATGATAAAATACATACTAAGGTTTAGTGTGATATTTTTATTACTTTTATGGTTTATGCATAATTTATATTTCCCTACTATTGCAAACAACTCAAATAATAGGCATATACTTGATGCTTTTACTCCATATGAACTGATCATCGCTTCTTATTTTATTCTTAAGTGGATTTGGCTTAAATTCACAGTTATATGGAGGTACTTCCGTATATGGGCTCTCTTTGATGGTATTGAAAGTCCAGAAAACATGGGTCGATGTATGTCAAACAATTATTGCTTTGAAGGATTCTGGCGTATGTGGCATAGAGCTTTTAATCAGTGGCTTATCCGATATCTTTTCATACCTTTAGGTGGAAGTCGATATAAAATTTTCAATATTTGGGCTGTATTTGGGTTTGTCGCTCTTTGGCACGATTTAACTCTTAATTTACTTGCTTGGGGATGGGGCATGTGTTTGTTTATCATGCCTGAAGTTCTTGTTAAAGCTTACTTTTCTAGTCCAAAAAGAGATGCTTTTAGGAAAACTTTTGTTTATAGTTTTATGTGTGCTCTTGCTGGAGGAGTTTATATTTGCCTTATGATTATGGCGAATCTTGTTGGATTTAGTTTTGGGTTAAGTGGTTTAAAGATTACATTAGAAGGTTTGATTAATTTGGAAGGACTATTTTTGATGATTAAAGTTTTAACAGTACTAAGTATTGGTTCACATTTCATGTATTTATATAGAGAAGATGAGGCTAGAAAAGGGATAAAGGATAAAGGCTATTAGATAATTTAGGTTATTAGAATGAATTTTTATGATTGTGGGAAATTTTTGAGGTAAAGATTTTCTTTTTGGAAAATAGTTTGAGTTTTTTAATTTTATGGGGCTGTGGATGATTGTTTTTATTGTATAATTTTAGGATTAAATTTTATTTGATGATTTTAATAGTAGTTTTATTTATTAAAGCGCAAATGATATAACTTTTTTGTTGTGTAATATTTCATGAATTACTTTTGAAAACTATTGTTAGAAAGGACATAGCCTGGTTTGCAAGCATAATGCAATAAACATTAAAATCATTGATTTTTACCAAAAAATTTTTATAGGCAAATATAGAAATCTAAGCTAAGAGATAATTCTTTCTTGGAAATTCATCAAACTATCTTTTATAAGGTAAACCTTTTTAATCTTCAAGGGGTCGCACTTATTCTCAAAAAAATATTTTTTATAGTTGTTCAATCTTCTTATGAGAATTCTTTTCAATGGTCAAATACTTTTATTTTCATTTTTTTATATGTATTTCGTTTTCCTGCATGCAATCAGTTCATAATGTAAATTATTATTAACTCTGAACATATGCAAAAATGATTGTAAGACTAAGAATTGTTTATTTAAAAAAATACCATAAATTGAACATTTCTTTATATTTTGATTATTAAGGCAGGATTTGCATTCCAAATTAATTATCCTTGGCTTCTTTGGCTATACCTATGCGATGAAATATTCGTTAATTTCTGGAAAAAATAGGTTCTGACCAAAAAATCTTCAAGTATAAGGAAAAATTGTAAAATAAAGCTTTGATCTTAAGTGATCTCTATGAAGCGCAGATGCTTTTTTATGATAAACTATGAACTCTATATATATTTTCTGTTTAATTGGATAAAGTTAAAGAAGATTTTTTAGTTTAGTTATGGGTATAGCATCATAAAGAAATTAAAAAACCAAATAGCAAAAAATGATAAATTTTGTTGTTTTACATATAAAATATTGTATTCTTTGTGTAATTATACTCCTAGGCTATACTGAATATTCTATATGTCATTCAAGGCCAGATTATTTTGAATAAAATTTTTCATATTCAGACATTTTCCATGGTGAGATATTTAAAGGAATTCAATTAGGCAATTGACTTTCGAACCCTATAAATTATATGTAAAAGTCCCTCAAAGCTTTATTTATAAGTTCTCTTAGTTTATTTGATTTAAATAGGCCAATTTTTTGATCCAAAGCAATAGAAATTATTTATGGCAAAAATATTTAAATAGGAGAATGCTAATATATATAAATTACCCAACTTATATGATGCTTAAGTATTTAGTAATTTTTTTCATATAATCTAAAAAAATTAGTGGATTCATGTACTTTTATTCATAAATCTGCAAAGAATACCTATATACACATTTTAATGATAAAATTATTCTAAGAAATTTTTGAATTCAGTGATTTTTTGCATAGAGCTTCTATTTGTTATTTGATTTTAAACAATTAAAGTATTTAAGCAAAAATTGCTTAGCATATAATTTTAAAAGTTTAAAGTACTTTTCAGTGGACAATTTTTTAAAGTTTTTCTATGGAAATGGCTAAATAAGAAAAATTTTATTCAAAACAACCTTGTAATAGCTTAGAAAATATTAAAATTAGGCTAGGAATAATTATTTGCACAAATAATACATTCTGTGAGTACTTGATCATGATTTCATGCTATCAATTAAAAACTTATAAAATTATACTTGAAGTGCATGCATATATAAAAATATAATAGATGCATCAAGAGCCAGAGAGAATATTTTATAGCAAAAGATTATGGTATTCATAATTTTAAGCATCTGAAGTTTGAAAAAGAGTGGAAAATATTCATAAGAGACTTAGATATTTTTAAGAAACAAAAAGTTTATAAATTCATACTGTTTTTAAAAATAAATTCATATGAAAATCCACTAGATGTTGCAATTGATAAGTTTCTGATAGCATAATCAAGTTGTATCATAATAGTTTTTTGTTTTTTAGCTTATGATACTATAATCACACTAATCTAAGATTAGTTTTATCCAATTAATTATCAAAAAATTAAGTTCTTTTTAATAAATTTAGTCTGTGTTCCATTGAGAGGTTGCTCAAGACTGAGGTTTTATTTTATAATTTTAACTAAATAAAAACAGTAAAGACCTCCTCAGTCAAATAAATAGTCATATAGCCAGCAACAACATATGGTTTAACATACTGAATCTGCCCAAAGAAAGAGATTGTATGACAAACAAACCCCTATTGGACAAGGTTTAAACCATGCCACCTTAACTATCACCTACTTTAAACTCACTAAATAAACAAGCTTTGGTCAAGTCCATTTACACTAGAAAAAAATGAAATTTTTATCCCATAAATATATATGTATAAGGCTTAAGTTAATTATTCCTGATTTTAAGCCTATTTACTCCGTGGAATGGTAAGCAAAACTTAAATTATAAGTTTTTTTACATAACAGTGATTCTTAATTATATTTACTTATCTCAGAAATTATAAATACCATATATATAAAACGATTTTATCTAGTAAATATGTAAATGAAGGCTCAAATATTTGGAGCTTTACTATAAAAGAAGTTTGCAAAGATTCTTCCAGGATGCTTCAAAAATTTCAAAGATTCTTCCAGGATGCTTCAAAAATTTTCAAAGATTCTTTCAAGGAATTTAAATTACAAAAATTCATAGAAAAATCAAGCTTTGGGAAATAAGTTAAGCCCTTGAGCTTAGCATAATAAAAAGGTTTTATCCCAATAAAAATATATATAGTTAGATTAACTATCTGAAAACTATCGAGATTAGTTTAGACTTCCATATTTACTTTTACATATTTGAAAAATAATTAAATGGTTATAATGTTATTTGTATTGGGTTTGCTAAACCTAGCTAGGGCATTGCTAACTTTTACAAATGTAGTAGGCAGTGCTCAAATGCAATTTATTTTGTTATCTTTTAGCCTCAAAGATGAAAATTCAAATTTAGTCTCAGTAAGCAAGACACTATACATTGACTTTAATCCAATTAATACCTTTTATGCATATAATAGTAGAGAATTTACAGGCAGTTTCAATGGACAATTTGTTTTATATTTAACAGGTACATATAGTATGACTCTCATGTGCGATGGATGCCAATTTTATACGTTTTCTGCATCATTTGATCTTGGATTAACCCAAAGCATGTTTTTAACACCAAGAGACACTAAAATAACTGTAAACAAAGAGGTATTTATAGATTACGTATATACTGGTGGAGAAACTTCGGTAGATATTGTATATGCCTCTGAATTGGAAGCTATTATTTATAATATTCCTAGTGATTCCACTCAAAAATATTTTTCAGTCATTTTCCCATCAGGTGGCACTAAGAGACTATATGCTGTTTTTTTAAATGGCATATGTTCTCCTTTAGAATTGATAGTTGAATTAGGCTCATATTCTGTTATATCCTTCACCGGTGACCTTGTAATATTTATTTAGCCAACTGACGTTAAATCAGTATTAGAAATTATTGTTTCATCATATACCGATAATTCAATGGCTGCTCCACTAGATCCAGGCTGTGAATTAACGGTAACTTTGAGTCCTCAAGGAACAATTTCAGGCACTACAACTAAATCAATGGTTAATGGAATTACAACTTTTTCAAGCCTCCATGTAATAACAGAAGGAACTTTTTCAGTAAAAGCCGAAGGGAGTTGCATAGAAACCCTGACATCCACAGAAGCATTTTCAATTATTGGGGTAAAAACCTTAGTCGTTTCTTCTTCATCAGTCTATATAAAATTAGGTGTGTTGACTGAAATAAATGTTAGTATTCTTGGTTCATCAGGCGAAGATTTTATTATTTCAACTTTAGTAACATTAGAATCATCAAGCATTGAAATGTCTGGTACAACTAGTTTATTAACATCCACAGGCATAGCAAAAATAACAGTTTCTTTTAATTCAATTGGGAAGACTAAGCTTGGTGCTAGCTCAGATCAAGATTTAGAAGGATCATCTTCAAATGAGCTACAAATTTATATTTTGGATCCTCTTTGTGATGAATGGGATACAAATGGTGTTTGTAAAAAATGCATACTAATGGCAACATTTTTGGATGGAGCCTGTGTATGCAATGAAAATAGTACTGCAGATGCCACAGAATGTATTTGCGATAATGGATTTATATCTGACCAAGTTCAATGCTTACCATGTGCGAATGTTTATAAAGACTCTGATATAGTTGGTTCATACAATGAAGACTTCAAAAGCATAAATATTGAGTTTTCATCAAGCTCAAAAGCTAGTTTAAATCTTGTTTGCACTGATTTAGTTACTCTTCCTGAAGAATTAAAATCCTCATTTTCAGAGTGTTTATGGATATCATCATCAATAATGATGCTAAAATTTAACTCTTTGCTAAATGGAAAAAATATTGTTATAGGCTTAGATCTAAGCATTATTCCTTCAGAAACTAAATGTAATTTGCCTATTGAATCACTTACTGCAAATGTTAAAGCTGCAACAGATCTTCCAAAGCCTGATGTAAGTCTTTATGGACCTTTGATTGTATCTCTAGCATGCCAAAAAGACGATATCTCTATTTTTAACTACCAAGATTATAGCGATTATAAATATGAATGGACAGCTAGTCCATCAGACATGGACTTAGATAAATTATTGCAAACAAAAACAAATTCGAAACTTACTATTCCAATTAGTTATATGAAAGAAGGGACTTTTGAATTTACATGCAAAGCAACTAGCTTGACTTTCAGTACATCTACAATCAAGTCAATTTCGATAACAGTAACAACTGAAAAAGTAATTAATGTAGGTTTTAATACTCAATCAGCTGTAACCTATTTTGTATCAGATACAATATATATTCAAGGTATCGTCTTGTCAGAATGCGGCTATAGTGGCGATATAACTTATTCTTGGGAAACCAAAAAAAATAACATTGACTTCGATTATATCCTTTCTATAAATTCAAAACCTGATAGCTTAATTATTCCTCCAAACACTCTGAAATCAGGAGAAGTATATATTTTCAAGCTTACAGCTATAGCTACAGCTATAGTTACATCTGAGTCAATTCAAGGATCAAATACTATAACAGTGACCATAGCTTCAGGTCCAATTATAATAAATTTAAATAAATCATCAGGAATAATAAGTAAAGATCAAGATTTAGTAATCATAGCATCAGTAGCTGACCCCAATGACCCTCAAGCAAATATTGAAGTAAAATGGTCTTGCTTTGAAAATTTAGAATCATGTAAAGATAGTAGTGGGTCAAAATTATTACTTAATGCCAATAATACCATGCTCACTATTGGAATAGTAGTGGGTCAAAATTATTACTTAATGCCAATAATACCATGCTCACTATTGGAAAAAAAGATTTAAGAAATGGAGCTTTTTATTCTTTTACAGCTACAGCAAGTAGTTCAAATAAAGAAAATAGTAAAACTATTGAGATTTATGTGGATGAAAATGCTCATGGGGAACTCAATATTCAATATACTGAAGATGATTATGCAGAAAATATTTTGATGATTGGAATCGTTAAAGGTATGAAAAATCCTGAATTCAAATGGGAAATCGAACCAAAAATTACTGGTAGTATTAAATTAACGGATTCATATATCAGTATTCCAAAGACTAGTCTTAAACCGGATGTAATTTACAAAATTACATTAAAAGCATCGAGCACAGAAGGAAACCCTTTAACTGCATTTCAAATTATAAGTTTCCCAGAGGAGCCAAACTGCTCATCACCAACTACAAAATTTTTAGATACAAACTGGCTAATGAGCGAAAATTATTGTTCATCAGAAGACTCGAATAAGACCTTTTTGTGGTTTACTAGTGAGACCATCTTCAAAAGACTCGAATTATTCATATCAATATGGTTGCCAAAAAGCAGATAAGACCTTTTTGTGGTTTACTAGTGAGACCTATGCAAATTTTGCAAACGTACTTTTGCCATCATCTTGTTCTAAAACTGCAATAAAAATTTGCAATTCTATAGTGTGCATTGATCAATTTGGTATTATCCCTAAAGGAGAAAGGAATCATAGCGATATAATTAGTGATTTTGAAAATGATATTAAAAATTTAATATCAATACCTAATGCTGTGATTTACTATTCATCAAAAATAACAACCCAGAGTGAATGGGATACGCTGTTTGCCGAAATGGATAACTTTTTCAAATACTTTCATCAGCAGCTTCAGTTCACTTATTTCCCAAAGTGAATTGATTTCAGTAAAAAGTGCAACTTCAGCTTTGAATTTAGCGGACTTTATTATATCTCCATATGCTAATATTCTCACATCAAGTCAAATGTTAGTGATTTTAGACCAACTTGGCTCTATATCAAGCACTCTTGAATTTACTTTATTAACTGAAACTGCAGAAAAATATATTTCAACTTATTTAGAAAATGTGCTTCCTGATTCTAATCCTCTAATTTCAAATTCAGGAGTGAAAGCTTATGTTGTTAAAGTTATAGCAGCTTCTCTCCCTGGCGCTAAATTTTCAGTTGGGTCAAATTCTCTAGAAATTCCCAAATCAATTGAAACCCAAGAAAATGCTGTTTATGATGTACAAAAAAAACTTCGATATATCGGGAACATACATAAACGGCAATCTTGTACGAACTTCACCTGTGCCAACTCAACTTAATTCTACAGAAATATTCACAACAATCTCAGCAAACTTTGATTTGAAAAATACGCAAAAGTGTGCATATTTAAATGGAGATGTTTGGGAAACAAGCGGATGTAGAATAGTTCAAAATGCTGGCACAAGTATAAATGTGGCTATTTCGCATCAATCAATTTTTAAAATCTATGAAATATCTCCTTCTTGTGGAGTTGGATTAGGTCCAATAATAGCAACAGGTGCATGGATGATTTTGTTTATATTTGTAGCCCTTGCAGTTTATTTATTGATAAAAATAAGACAGATGAAACAGATAAACGAAGCTTATTTGTTTATTATCCAATAACTAGTCTTTTTATTAGCCAGGCTAAAAATAAAAGATTAAATACGGCTACATATATTTTTAGTATTCAAATACTATTATTATGTTTAATTGGCGTATTTGAGAGATTATTTGAAAATCCAACTGAAGAAAATTTTGATGACTATGAAGATTTTACTAGCCATAGTATTTATTCAGGTGCTACAGCTNCTTTATTTAGTAGAGGCATTTCAAGAAAAATCGTATTAATTGTTTATTATTTCCTTTTATCCTTTGATGTTTTTAGTATTTTGGGAATAGCTCTGATGACAGGATATTATTGCAAAAATATCACTTTTTACTGGATTTTTGATTACTTGATATTTTTTGATGTTCAGTTACTATTAGAAATTATTTATATGATTATTGTGAGGTACAAGAATAAAGGGATAATAATACCAAAACCAAAACCAAAAGTTGAGAATTTCAATTCTGAGGTTGTCCATTTGGAAGAAGATGCTGAACAGATAGAGGTTAAAAAAGGTTCATTTGTAGATGGATTACCAACTTAAGAGAAATGATTGACTTGAGAGGAAAAAGAATTCATTTTCTTCTCAAATAGTTAGAAATTATTAGTAAAAACAGTTAACCAAAAAATCTTACAAATATATATGAATATCTTAATAGTGAAATGTTTTAACTGAATTTATATTAATTAAAACTTTATTGACCTAAAGTTTAAAATAAATTAAGTATATATCAAATAGTTTACTTTAAAGGACTTTATAAATTAAGGAAGTAATTAAAATAAAATCATGTGCCTTTACAGCTAGAAGCTGAAATTATTAATGTACTTATTTAAGATAGGTAATATGAAGCATCTAAATACAGCAAAGATTTTTTAAAGATACAAAAAATTTAGATGAGATTTTAACTGTTTTAACCTTTTCTAGCTTAAGCAATGCATATACATCCTCATCCACCACCACAT
>MPUH01001411.1:0-16139 GCA_001970955.1 Stentor coeruleus | reverse complement strand
GGGGAGATTCTAATAGGATAGTTTCATGGCTATAATATATTCAAAGGTCTTTTTTATTATTTAATAAGAATTTTAACATTCGGATTCTTGATATTTAAAAAATTATGCTCCCTAATTATGGAAATCCTGAATACTGGAAAAAACTATATGAAGAGCAGCAAGGGAAAACATACGATTGGCTTGAAGGCTATAAAACCCTAAAACCCATAATAAAAACCCTCATCAACCCTACGAGCAAAATCCTTATCTTAGGTTGCGGGAATGCTGAACTCAGTGAAGAAATGTATTTAGATGGTTTCCACAACATAGAAAACATTGACATATCCGAAGCTGTAATACAGCAAATGGCATCTAGATGTCATCATATGCCTGAAATGAAATGGAAAATTATGGATGTTAGAGATCTTGAATATCCATCGAATTTTTTTGATATTGCTATTGATAAAGGCACTATAGATGCTTTATTATGTGGAACGAATTCTTATCTTAGCGTTGCTAGAATGACTAAGGAAGTTCAAAGGGTTTTGAAAGTTGGAGGAGTTTATATGGTTGTATCTTTAGGTGTATGTGATAGTAAATTAGAGCATTTGGAATCTAAGCATTTATATTGGGAGACTTATTATCCTGATATTGATGAAGAATCAGATATTGTTCATGATGTGTATTTGTGTAAGAAGAAAGAAGGAGCAGATAAGGTGTGTGAAGACAATTGGCACGAAATTGAAGCGAAATTTAACAGATAATCAGGATTAGAATAAGCAAAGATATACTAGATCAATATTAGCATTAGTATTAATCAATAAAGCTTTGTGGAGTAGCGATATTATTTAGATTTTTTAGCATAATTTACAAGCTCTAAGATTAATAATTTTTACATAGACTTAAGCAATGAGCTTTTCTTCACAGGCTCTTGCGGTCCATTCTTCTGCAGATCCAACACTTGTTCAAGCTGTAAAAATTTCACAGGTTTCGATTTATCTTTAGCCGAAGCATAAGTCCTCATAAGAAAATACGCATGAGCATATTCACTTTGTTTAATAACAAGATTATGTTCGATCAATGTTAAAAAGCTTCTCTCAAACCTCTCAATTTCCCCTTCTGAATACAACTCATATAGCGCTTTATCTACATAGCTTCCTTTACAAGCTAAAAACATACTTGTAAAAACAAGTTTTTTCCATGTTTCTGCTGTTAATGTCACTTGAGACTTTTCTACATATCGTTCAAGGTATACAATAGCATTAACAACCACCTCTTTTTCAAGCCGACCTTTAGATATTATTGTCCTACACCAATTGTAAATATAAGACTCATCAGGAATCCCTGGTGATTCATCAACAAACACATTGTTCATTTCTTTTATGAGGGGACTTACTCTAGTAGACTTTTTTGCACACTGGCTTTCAATAACTCTGGAGAAGCATTTGCAAACTTCTTCAATGTCCATATTGTGCAATGTACTACGCATTCTTGATGAGTCAAATGATTTGCCAATATAATTTCTATCTATTTGCGTATTGTTTTTGCATTCTGAAATAGTCATTTCTGCATTTTTCTTTATTTTTATTTCTAAGTCTGTGATTTTTTCTTGAGCTTTTGCCAAGTCTTGTTTGAGTTTTTGATTAAGTTCTAGTTTTTGCTCTGAGTATCTAGGACGATGCTCTGTAGACTCAGTTTTTAAATGATGTGGGCTTAGTGTGGGGAAAATAGCAGTAGCTGACCTATGCTTATAAGAATTAGTCTTTAGATTCTCCAGCATTTGCTTGAACTTGTGCACTTGGCCTGGATAAAGCTTAAGACTTGATATTAATGAATCAATGTTGCTTGGGTTTATGCTTAGGAGATCTTCTGAGCATGTTATTATTGCTTGGAGTTTCTGAGTAATTATTACAGAAAAACAATTTTGTAAATCATACTCTTTGAGTATAGATTTCAATGCTGTATAGCTTGCTTTTCTTTGAATGTCACGAGTATGTGGACTTGCTCTTACATTTCTTGCTTGTTTGATTCGATTCTTGTGCACTTTCATCTTTAAGTCATCTTCCCATTTTGCCTGACTCTTCATATTAAATATTTGCTATGCTAAATTGTTTTATCTGATATAGCATTTTTGTTAGTTTTTGAATATTGGGATGGTTTTGATGATGAATTTATATGATTAGCTGGATTAATATATTATTATTGGTAATTAATGTTTAGGTTTTAAAATACTTAAAATTTCTTTTCAAAAAAAATAGAATTTCTAGGTATTCATGAAAAAAATATGATAATTGATTTCTGAATAAGGAAAATTTATCATAATAAATATAACAAATTGGGATTGCTTAAAAATATAAGAATAAAAAGAACGATGGAAAATGTTTTTTGTACCTTGTAAGTCTAGAAAACACTAATCAGAGTGATTAAAAAATTTATACTGATTTCTGAATATTATATAACACACTTGATTAGAAGAATACATCTCTAAAGGATTAGCATATATCGCAAAAATCGATAGGCTATTTTATATTATAGACTCTGTATTCAAAATTTATAGATAATGCAATAGAGTTGAATTTGTGATTTTATCTATATTTTTTAAATGTTTTTTGATATGCATAATTACAAATTTTTGGCATTTTATAACTTTTAGTAAAGTGCAAGTATAATCTATATATTCCAAAATTATTAAAGTTTATGTTAATGCATATCAAAAATAATCATTTATGCCTATTATAATATTTTGCGATTGATTATTATTTCGATATCCTAGTTGCTAACTTTGATAATGGTAATTTGTTAGTGCTAATTTTCACAATGCTATATTAATTAGTATTGCTATTTTTGCAATTATTTAGTATGGTGTTTTTTGAAATGGTAATTATGATAGTGGCAATTTTGGTAATATAATTTTAGTTGTTGTAATTCCTGTAATTTTGTATTGATGATTTTGACAATTTTTGAAGATGATAGTTTTGGTAGGTTTCTCAAAAACTATTGATTTTTCGATAATATCATAAGCTCCCAATCAATATCCAACCCATTTCGCATCTGAACTATTTTTTTTCTCTCAGAAAAATACTCTCCCGACACTTTCTAAGAGATCCACAACTTATAAATGCCTATTAAATTTCCTGACTTTACATTTCTAAAATCTAAGACCTTAATCAATCTTATCGCATCTCACATTTACCATTAGAATTCTATTCAAAAAGCAATCATCTTAAAGTTGTTACTAGTTATATAAGTCTCTTAATAGATTTTAGTCCAAAGTCTGCAAATAAACATTTTTAAGGTATTTTTGCAATTATTTAAAAATTGCATAGTGAAATCTTTTATTTTATATTCTTTTTGTAATTTTGAATGCATATTATGTGGAAATTTCCTTACTAGTTTAAATTTATATAGGTTATTTCATCGATATAAATGTCGATTTATTTGGACTCCGCCGTAGTGTCAATCAATGGTTCGGTTATTGTAATAGTAATTGTGTTTCTCGGGGCTATTATGGCCCGATACAAAGTATAATTCAATCAGATTCTTGACAAATCCGGTGCAGAAAGCCTCAGTAAGCTTATCCTCAACCTTCTTCTCCCTGCATTACTCTTCACTGAAATGATGAAAAGCTTAGATATCACCGAATTTGAGGATTTTGGCATCATTTTTATATATTGCACATGTAAGGGATATTCAGTCCACATCTTTATCGGATGTGCTGTCGGATGGGTTTTATCTAAACTAACTTCAGCCAATAAGAACATGACCAATTTGATAATGGCTAGCATAGCTTTTCAAGATACCACAGCAATACCTCTAATTTTTGCTGAAGTTCTTGGCCGAAGTGATGTAACTAATCCAGACAGCAATTTTCAAGAAGATGCTGTAAGTTTCGTCCTCATTTATACAGTTTTTGTTACTGTATTCAAGTGGACCGTAGCTTATGGGTAAGAAATATTAAGAATGCTTAAAAAAGTGCATGAAGGTAGTCTTTTGGGAGATATTGGAGAAATACAAGTGAAAAAGTCATTCTGGTGGACCATGAGAAAAATCATGAACCCACCAATTTATGCAACTCTTGCCTCGATTCCTTTAGCTTTGATACCGTTTCTTAAGCAATATGTTTTTTGTGAGTCTGGGGCAGTTTTCGCTGACAATGTTTTTTCAGCTCTTGTAACAGTAGGAAAAACCGCTTCCCCTTTAATTTGCGTCTTGCTTGGGTCGAACCTTAGCGAAGGGTACCCTCCAACAGCTGATATAGCAAAGTAAAGCATATATAGAAAGCATATAGCAGTGATTTTATTTGGTAAAGAAGTTATTATGCCTTTAGTAGGTCTTGGGATAGCTGGAGGGGCATATTTTTATGGAATTATAGGAAGGGTTTTAGCTATTTCTATAATGATAATCTATGCTGGGCCTACTTCTTTGCAACTCCTCATGATATGCACAACACATAAAAATCAAGTTGATAATATTTCCAAAGTATATCTTATCATGTATGTTACTGCTGCAATCCCAATGGCTTTATGGACAATGTGCTTTTTAATTCTCCTTTACTAGGCTTTAAAAAATTATATAATCAAATATAACTTCTAAACTTTATCAGTTTATAATTTAAACTTCAATTCTATTAATATTATTTTCATTAATATCTACTTTTTAAACTTTGTAATTTCTATTTATCTTTAGTCCAATTTTGTATGGATTAGCAACAAGTTCTAAAACGTCTTCTAAAATTAGGGATTGTGCTGATTAAAAAAATGCAGGGCCAGATTGCTATATACCCTAAAATTCGGCAGAAATAACAGGCTTAAATTTTGAAAAGGATAATATTTCACTTGATCAGAGTTTTAATGATAAGCTTATTAAGTTCTTCAGACATACTCATCTGGTTTACAGTTATTTGGATAATTATGATTGATTTTTACCTTCAATATTATAAGCTCATATTTTTCTCTATATATATTTGTTAAAAAATTAATATTTTTATTTTACTTCCACAGATATTCATATATTTTATAAAGCTTCTTATGATTTTCAAATTGATGATTTATTCTAAATTTCTAATAAAATGTTCTNTATTTTTCTCTATATATATTTGTTAAAAAATTAATATTTTTATTTTACTTCCACAGATATTCATGTATTTTATAAAGCTTCTTATGATTTTCAAATTGATGATTTATTCTAAATTTCTAATAAAATGTTCTTAAGTTCATCTTCAATTTATAATTTGAAAATACAGGAGAGTTCTTATTTGTCAAAAACTTATGCTAAAAATAATAAAAAATCATAACTAAAGCATTTGCATGAAGTTAAAAGTATTGATATGCATGTCTTTGAATATTTAGGAGCTATTTTTGTAGGAAATTTGATTGTTAAATTTTGTAAATAAGAGTAATTTTTTCATTAAATGTAAAGTTATTGATGATAGTATTTATAGCTTATATCTGATTATTATATATATTATATTATTTATAAAGCTTGGAACACTATGATTATTGTATTATGAAACTGTTGTAGATTCAATGTATTAATAATTTTGCTAGCAAGTTCTAGAATTTTATATACAGCATGGTATTGATTTTCTACATAGCTAAGCTTTTAGACTTATGATTGGCCATTTTCGTGAATCTAAGTACTATAAAAATGTCTAGTTTAGCAGGGATTTTAGAACAGGCTCTATCTATCGACGAACAGGCCCGCCAAAATTCTCAGCAGCTGCTCCAACAAGAAAAGCAAAAAAGTCCTGAGATATTTTGCTTAGAGCTTTCTCGAATTCTAGCCTCTGAGTCTATTTCTGAGGCAACTCGGCAGCTCGCAGGGATCTTACTAAAAAATACCCTTCTAAACCTAAACAACGAAGATTTTCTTAAAACCTTCTGGGACTCAGTTTCTACCGAGTCCAAAACTGAAATCCGCTTAAATGCTTTAGGAACTCTTGCTTGTAATAAAAGACAAGTTCGGCTGAGTGCTGCTCAAGCTGTCTCAAGCATAGCTAAGCAAGATCTTTCTCGTAACAATTGGAGAGAAATCATTGATATTCTAGTAACCAATGCACGTAATGAGAATCTGGACTTCAAAGAAGCCAGTTTAATCACTCTAGGCTACATATGTGACGGCTTGGACGCTAGCATACTCAGCACAGTAGAAGTAAACTCAATCATTTCCTCAATAGCCCTGAGCATGACTCCAGCCGAGTCTAACATCAACATCAAAATTATAGCATTCAAAGCTTTTAAGAATTCCCTGCGTTTTGCGAAAAAAAACTTTGAAGTCCAACAAGAGCGAGAATATATAATCCAGCTGATATCATCAGGCTGTGCAAACCCTGATAATCAAGTACGTATTGAAAGCTTTAAGCTTTTGCTAGACGTAGTGAATCATTACTATGATTATGTGGCAAGTTTTCTTGTTGAGCTGGGCAGAATAACTTTTCAAGCAGTCAGACAAGATGAATTTAAAATTGCCCTGCTAGCTTTAGAAGTGTGGAATAGTCTTGGGGATATTGAGGTTGAAAGAAAAGAGTCGCCGAGTCCTGAATTTCCACCAAGAGGATATTTGAATACTGCAGTTAATGATTTAGTTGTGTTGCTGTTGGAGAATATGCATAGGGTACATAGTGAGGAGGATGAGTGGGATATAAACAAAGCTTGTGCATCAGTATTGACTGTTCTTGCACAAGTGACTGAGGACAAAGTGATGGATTCATGCTTAGGGTATATAGAAAAAAACATAGGGTCAAGTGCATGGGAGATGAAACAAGCTGCACTTATGGTGGTTGGTTCAGTTTTAGAAGGACCTTCTGCTATGAAAATATCTCCGATTAGTAAAAGTATCCCAATTATAGTCAAAAACCTTAGAGAAGGGAATGAATTTATTAAGCAATCAGCAGCTTGGACCTTGTCGAAGATGGCTAAGCACCAATACAAGCTTATGACCAGCCCAACAACCTTCAGCCAAGTCCTCCCCGCTTTGCTCGAAGCTCTCAATCAAAGCCCAAAGATCGCTTGTCATGTTTGTTGGGCTCTCATTAACCTTATAGAAAAGTCTACAGAAATCAAGCTTTTCAAAATCGGTGTCTTTGAGCATGTATTTAGTGGACTTATCAACTCAGCTATGAGAAGCGACTCTACACATCAAGAAAACAACCTTCAACTTGCCGCATTTATGGCTTTAAGCACTCTGATACAGAAATGCTCAGAAGATTGTGTCTTACATATTGAACAAAATATCACTAATTTCATTGTCCTCCTCAAACAACACTCTTCATCACCAAGCCATGATTTGCTACAAAACTCATTGTTTGATGTCCTTAGTGCTTCTTTTAGCAGAGCGCGGCCAGGGTATATTAGTGAAGATCAAGCTAAAGCTTTTATCGAAGCATTGACTGAAGTTTTCAACACTCGCAATGGGGTTGTTGAAGAAGGGATCATAGCGATTGGGTCTTTAGCAGGAAATCTCAATGAGCGGTTTGTTAGTTTCCTCCCTGCAGTAGGTTCTTTTATATCTTTTACATTACAAAAGCAAGATTCTGAAGCTTTGTGCAATGCTGTAACTATGCTCATTGGAGATATAGCTCGGGCTCTAGGAGAACTAACAAAGACCTTTGTCGCAGACTTCATGCAGCCTTTAATGGCTAATTTGCGTAGTGAAAAAACATATGCTAAAGTAAAAGTCCAAAGTATCAGCAGTTTATGTGATGTTGTTGCTGCATGCAAAGAAAGCACAAGACCATTCCTAAGTGACCTAATAAGTTTAATCAGAGACGCTGCAGCAGCAAGTGTGTGTATAGTCAAAGAAGAAGAAAATCCTGATCTCTATGAGTATCTGCGTGACCTCCGAGAAGCTATAGTCGAGTTTTATGAGAATTTTATCCAGGGCTTAGCAAGTTGTGCAGAAATAGTTATCCAGCTTGCCCCAGAAATAATGAACTATTGCATGCAAGTATCTCAAGACAAGTTCCGACCAAGGTCGATCATCCATAGGTGCACTTTAGGGATAATCTGTGATCTGTGTAGATTTTACGGTAGTAGACTCCGAGAAATCCTCAAAGTTCGTGAAGTTCAAACTTATGTGCAGAGGTACCGAACATCAGGGAACTTTTTCCTCCGGGACTTGGCAGTTAGAGGAAACAGCATTCTTAATAGCATCTAAGCGATAAATGGCTACATCTTGATTAGAAATTCTATAATACATTTAAAGAAAGGCATTATAACTACTAAGATACTCAAAATGACTGAAACAGGATCTCGAGTTAAACTGTTTTTGCTTGACGAACTGGGACAGTGGATTGATCGAGGTATTTGCCTTGCATCAATCACCCAGAAAGTACTGGAAATCCACAACGAAGATACTTTTGAACTTACTAATAGCTTTGTCATTGAAGAAATCACCCCACATAGACAGAGTGAAACGATACTGTGCTGGACTGACTCAGTGCCTAATAACTACGCAATTAGTTTTCAGCAAATTGAAAGAGCAGAATTGTTTTGGAATAGCTTTTGTGAAATCCATAGAATTGTCAAAGGGAATAAAGGGAATTTTTTGCCACCAACAGAAGAGAATATTGATAAGATTGTTGACTTTTTGAACTGCAACTCAGATGTTAAGGATTTGCCTGTAGATTGGCTGGAAGAGCTTAATAAGAATGTTTTAGTGAAGATTGAAAATCAGGAATGCATGAAAAAGTATTTTGAAATATATAAAATCCTGATTAATTTGGGGAAAATAAGTGTTTATGAGGATTTATTGTTGAGTGAAAATTATGTTGCTGTGTTTAAGATACTTGAGTTTGATAGTGAGATTTCTTTTAAGCAGAATTTTCCTACTTATTTTACTGAGGAAGCCAAGTTTATTAACTTCCTCAAGATTACTGATAGGAAATTTGTAGATTTGGTGAACTTGACACATAGAGTTTTGTGTTTAAAAGAGGCGTTAATGTCGAAGAGCTTTAAAGATCCAACAATACAAGTGCTGTGGAATTTTCACATAAAACTTTGGAACGATATTATTCTGTATTTTGTGAACTTGGCCGAAATTCGTTCTAGCCTTCTCCTCAGTCTTTCAGAAAATGAGTTAGACGGCTACATGCTACTAAATGAAGCCTTGCATTTTTCAAAATTTATAAACAACAACACCAGAGGGTATTTTTATGAAGCCTTAAAAAACGATGGAATACTCAAAACCTTGCAGAAAAAGTGGCTGCCCGAACACAGTGGCCAGAGCAAAATTCGTAGAGTTATTTTAGATGCTTTTTACTGTATAGCCTTATTATCCCCAAAACTTGTTATAGACTCATTTACTGACCTTTCGGAGAAGCTCTACATACAAATACTCAAAGACTCAATAGTTAGTGATTTAGAAAGTATACAAAAAACTTCTGAACTTCTAAAACTCCTCATGCAATCTCAGAACTTTGCCGTTTTTCCAAATTTTTTTAAGTCTTTATATGATGATGTTATATCATCATATTTGCATTTGATCAATGCTAGCATTATAATACCTGATTCTTATGATTCAGTGCATGAAATCTTATCGATTATTTCTCACTGTTTGGTAAATGATGGTTTTACAATAAGATACTTTTTCATTACCAACAATATTATTAATCTTGTAAATCTTATAATCAAAGACTCGACGGCTGAATTGAAAATTTCAGCAATAAAAACTCTGAAGGCAATTCTGCTAAGAAAAGACTCTTTTTTGCTTAACACTATGATAAAATCTGACACAATTACTGTTATTTTAGATACTTTTACTAGTGTTCATAATAAAGAGGGTATGCTTTTTTCTTGTATACTCTCATTTTTTAACGATCTAAAGAAAAATGACCATAGACCACTGATTGACTATGTTAAAAGCATATTGAANATACTTTTACTAGTGTTCATAATAAAGAGGGTATGCTTTTTTCTTGTATACTCTCATTTTTTAATGATCTAAAGAAAAATGACCATAGACCACTGATTGACTATGTTAAAAGCATATTGACTAATTATGACTTCCCTGAGATTGGGATGATTTTCGCTAGTGAAAAAAAGCAAACCCCTATTGAAGTCAGAAGATCGAGGACGATATCTTTTGACTTGACTGCCCAAGAGAAGTTTGTCGATTTAGAAGCTGATTATAGCGAGTTTCTAGCTTTTGATGAAAATAATCAAAGAATTGATGGAAATGCTGGAGAAGACTTGATAATAGGCAAGCGACCACAGAACGAGTATTTTGCCAAACCTGAAAAAAAACCGAAAAGAAGTGAATAGACTTGGATTATTAAGTAGTCAAAATTGCACTTAAGTTATTTTTTGTTCTGCTTATTTAGTTGAGGTTTTGCTTTCCTTTGGATTCTATTTGTGTCTGGTTCTAAAATTGGATTATGAATTTTGTTATCATTCAAAGTTTTTTCGATATTTTCACTGAAGTTTGAGTCAAGTTGGTCTAAGTCGATTTCTTTTCCCATTGATAAAGCTTTGGCTATTTCACCTAATGAGTTGCTGGTACTGATTTTGTTTTTATGTTCATCTTCTGGACTGCTAGGATCTTTAATTGTCTTTAAGAACTTTTCGAACTCTTCGCTTAAAGGAGAAGCTGCTACGGGCCAGTCTTTTGGCTGAGTAGGAATTTTCCTAGCAAAAAATCTAAACATTATATTAAAGATATGGGAGTATTTTTTGTATATATATTGAATAAACTTAGAGTGTTGTTGAAGACAGCATGGCCGAGTGGTTAAGGCGATAGACTAGAAATCTATTGGGATTTCCCGCGTAGGTTCGAATCCTACTGCTGTCGTTTTTGCTTTTTATGTATTCTAATGCTGAATTTATATGATTTGTCTAATAAATTAGAAGCGTGCAAACTAATTGAAAATTAGATAATAAATTACAAAATTAGGCATATTAGGCATATTAGCTAATCAATATACTGTGATATTATAAGTTTTATTCAATGATTTATTTAAGCATTTATTTAATAATGCTTAGGAAATGTAGTGAAAGTTTTATGATATTAAGTAAATTATGATTTTAGATCTCTATTTTAGATTAGAGATTGGCATATCTTAAAATTGAGGACATGAGATATTTTAAGTATTGGCTAAATAGTTGTAAACAATTAAAACTTAGACATATGACGTTCTCAAGTTTTAAAGAATTTTTTATGTCTCAAAATAGATTTTAGCTTATTTGATTCACTATAGTGATATTATTATCTTATCACTTTTAATTTATATATAGTATAATTACTATCAACTTTATAAATGCAGATAATTTTTGGCGACTTGCAATTCCTATGCTTGATTTTCAGTTTTTAATAAAAATTTTAACCTCAAAAATGATGGGCAATATCTGACCCGTCTTAGATAAGTATTACTGCAATTGTACCTAAATTATCTATCCTTTCTCTATATACATAAATAAAAAATTCATAAAATCTTAAGATCTGTATTATTCTAGCTAAGTTGTTATTTCTGAACAGATATGATTGCACTTCTAAAATGTTGACCAAGATGACTTTTATTAATTTTCGTCATATTATTCTATCAAGCAATTATCAGTATTTTCTGTTCTATTTCTCGGGTGTATTTGCAGTTTAAGAGTGTTCATAAGCTTTTAACTGTGTTGGTACGCATACCAGTAGCAGGGTCTTTAAAGTATCTAGAATAATTTACAGTATAATGTTCAAAATTCTTTTCATTTAGACTATTATAGATCAATATGCAAGGTCACATGTTTTTGACAATTTCTTGATGGAGGGCACTTCATATTTAAATTAGCTTGTGAACACTTTATTTTTATCTGACAGTTAGGACAATATCTATCGATGATAAATACTCCCGCTTTCTATAAGATACTGCACACATTAACTTGGTTCTAATATAATCAAAGCTAGGCATGCCTAATTGCGATTCATTTGACAATTCTGATATTTTAAATGCGATTTATTGTATCTCAAACAGTTAAAGTTTTAGGTCTATTTGTTTGAACTGAAAAATAAATAGATCTTTAAAATTAAAGGTTAATTATTAAATATAAATAGAACTTTTGGGTTGTAGAATCTGACCAAAGATATGACTTACTGCATAAGCTATGCTAGGCTTTACCCGTCTGTGGCAAAAAAAATCTGAAATAGAAATATCAAGTAATTATATCAAATTACAACTATTTGACTATCAAAACTTTAACTCAAAATATTACCCTAAAACAACTATAAAAATAACTCATTTCACACATATGTTCCCAGTCTCCTCTAAGATCATATTCATATATTCCTACAGAGTATCCTAAAGCGTTTTAGGCCGTAGATTTTAATAAATATGTTAAGGCAGCTCTTAGCAAGACATTTCGGCGTCTTAAAGAACGCGACGCCATCAGGCACAGTCTCTGAGTCAAAGAAACTCGCCTACACCATATACGACCACACCTATGACGCTGTTGTTGTAGGAGCCGGTGGAGCTGGTCTCCGAGCAGCTTTTGGGTTAGCAGAAATGGGCTTCAAAACCGCTTGTCTTTCTAAGCTCTTCCCAACTCGTTCGCATACTGTAGCAGCCCAAGGAGGTATAAACGCAGCATTAGGCAACATGACCAAAGATGACTGGAGATGGCATTTCTATGACACAGTCAAAGGCAGTGATTGGCTTGGCGATCAGAACGCAATCCACTATATGTGTAGAGAGGCTATTGATGCTGTTTACGAACTTGAAGGCTATGGCATGCCGTTCAGCAGGACTGAACAAGGAAAAATTTATCAAAGAGCTTTCGGTGGACAGAGTCTTGAATTCGGCAAGGGAGGCCAAGCTTACAGATGTGCAGCAGTGGCTGATAGAACAGGGCACTCAATGCTTCATACACTATTTGGAAGAGCTTTGGGATATAATTGCATTTTCTTTGTTGAATATTTTGTCTTGGACTTGATTATGGTCAATGGTGAGTGTAGAGGAGTAATTGCTATGAATATGAGTGATGGGTCAATTCATAGAATTAGAGCTAAACAGACCGTCTTAGCCACTGGAGGCTATGGCCGAGCTTTTGCCTCATGCACTTCAGCTCATACTTGTACTGGAGATGGTAATGCTTTGGTGTCTAGGGCTGGCTTACCAAACCAGGATCTAGAATTTGTCCAGTTCCACCCAACAGGAATTTATGGTGCAGGGTGTCTAATTACTGAAGGTTGCAGAGGTGAGGGTGGGATTTTGAGAAATTCTCAAGGTGAAAGATTTATGGAAAGATATGCACCCACTGCTAAAGATTTAGCTTCAAGAGATGTTGTCAGCAGAGCTATGACTGTAGAAATTCTTCAAGGTAGAGGAGTCGGACCTAAGAAAGATCACATTTTCTTACACCTTGACCACCTTCCTCCTGAAGTTTTGCATCAAAGACTGCCAGGAATAAGCGAGTCAGCTAAGATTTTTGCAGGAGTTGATGTTACTAAAGAGCCAATCCCAGTTATCCCAACTGTTCACTATAACATGGGTGGAATTCCAACTGACTGGCAAACTCATGTACTTACCAGAGGCTCAGATGGAGTTGAAAGAATTGTTCCAGGGCTTTTGGCTGCAGGAGAGTGTGCTTCAGCTTCAGTCCATGGAGCCAACCGTCTTGGAGCTAACTCTCTATTAGACATCGTCATTTTTGGTCGTGCCGCAGCTTTAACTACCAAAAAAGAGTTTAATCCTGGTGACTCACAGCCTGATCTCCCAGCCAATGCAGGAGAAGAAACTATCGAAAAACTTGATAAGTACAGAACAGCTAATGGATCTTATTCTACAGCTCAAATCAGAGAGAAAATGCAAGATGTTATGCAATTACACGCTGCTGTATTTAGAGAAGAAAAAAGCTTACAGACTGGTTGTAATAAATTAGAAGAAGTATGCAAACTTTTGAAAGATGTGAAGACCACAGATAGAGGGATTGTCTTTAACACTGATCTAATTGAAACTTTAGAGCTTGAAAATTTGCTTCTTTGTGCTAAGCAAACTATTGTTGGCGCAGAAACCAGAAAGGAAAGTAGAGGAGCTCATGCTAGAGATGATTTTCCTAATAGAGATGATACTAATTGGATGAAGCACACTTTGAGCTTTTTGAAGAATGTGGAAGACCCTGTGAAGCTGGAATACAGACCTGTGATTGCAGAAACCCTTGACCCGAAGGAAATGCACGCCATTCCTCCTGCTAAAAGAGTTTATTAAACTTTAAGTAGCTGATTTAACTCAGAATTCGTTAGAAAATTAACTATTCAACCTTTGCAGCAACCAGTTTGCACAGGCTTTGATGCATTTACTTTTGTCCCTTTAGCTACTCCCCCTTGGACTGATACCGTATTACTAGCCATGATGCTTCTTGTTAGAGTTTCGAATGCTGATTTTATGTTTGTACTATTTTTAGCTGAGGTTTCTATGTACTCTAGGCCCAAACGATCGGCCAGAGCTTTAGCATCTTCCATTCTTATGTTTTAAATAAATAGGGTTATTGGGATNTGTTTGTACTATTTTTAGCTGAGGTTTCTATGTACTCTAGGCCCAAACGATCGGCCAGAGCTTTAGCATCTTCCATTCTTACAGTTCTTTGACTGGCCAAGTCAGCCTTGTTACCGATAAGTAGTTTTGGAATAGACCTTTGCAGGTAGTTTTGTGATTCATCGAACCACCTTTGGACGTTCTGGAAACTGGTCTGGTTAGTAATATCATACATTAGCATAATTCCATGTGCTCCTCGATAATAACTAGCGACAATGTTTTTGAACCTGTCCTGCCCAGCTGTGTCCCACAATTGAAGCTTAATGGTCTTGCCATTCATCTGAAATGAGCTCACTTTAAAGTCCACTCCAATAGTTGTCTGAAACTCTGCATTGAATTTGTCATCCACATATCGAAGAAGTACTGAAGTTTTACCAACCGAACTATCGCCTATTAGAAGAACTTTGAATAGATAGTCGTAATCATCCATCTTAAGAATAATTTCACTTTGATTCTTTAGACAATTTATTCAAAATCAGCAAGAAGTAAGGTTTAATAATAATCAAAAAGTATAGAAGTAATATTATAAGCTAATTATAGCATTGAATTTCATTAAATAACTTATTATTCTCCTGGGATGAAATAATATGGTAAGTACATAAACACTTACATTCTCATAATGCAATTAATTTCGAAATTGAGTTCTGGAGGTGAAGCTATTAGGATTTAGATAGATATATCACTTATTTAGCATCTGATATATTATTTTTTATGTACAATTATAAAATTATTATGTTCAAGGTTCGATCTATACTGCACTTTATTATATTTTTCTACAATATGGATACTTCAAGAGCATGGGAACTTGTTTAAGTCACTTTCAGTCATGAATTAATTTCTCATGCTTCGAATAAATGCAATAGTAACATTCCTAAGATTGAGTTCAAAAAAGAATTTTAAAAGTTTTCAATTAAGTATTTTAATAGAGTTCTCTTAACCATTTGAACTTGATCACATTGAAGTGCATAAATCAAAACAAGAATTCAAAGATGACATAAGTGATGATTGCAATTCTGAAAATAAGCAAACTTTTCCTAATATAGAAGTTTCTATGATATGAATACTCCAAAAATTAGCAATTGATTAAAAAATTAAGCAAGAAAATTAGAGATATTCTTATATAACAAGAAAAACTTTATAGGGAAATGACTGAAGGCTATTTTAGAAATGGAAGCAAACAAAAATTGATAGAGAAAAGGAAAGGAGCAATATTTTAAGAAAATTCATGCTTAGAAACATGTGAAATTTGTTGGGAAAATGAAAAAAATCAATACTTAACAGATCTGCCACAATGAAAGCAGAAGAAGTTGAAACTTTCTAGAGGCTAAATACTTTTTAGAGCTCAGACGTGAATCTCTCTGTAAACTATGCAAACGTTATTTTTGTTAAATGAACTAATATTGAGAAATTTAACACTCTTTTAAACTTCTTCTTCTTATTAATGCTTTTTAGAAAATAAGAATGAGTTACAAGAATTCTTTAGATCTTTTATCCTATATTTCGCATTTTCCTAATTTTTCTCACTTTCTTTTACTTCTATTTATTTTCTTGAAAATATTTTTTTCTTTTACTGTCCAATTTGTGAGTTCTGCCGCATCTTTGATTACTTGCATGCAGTAGTCATATAGCTTTTCAGGCTTGCTCTTTTGGAGAT
>MPUH01001410.1:0-16157 GCA_001970955.1 Stentor coeruleus | reverse complement strand
AAATAAAACCTTTTTGGTTCTGTTAAAAATATAATAGTAAAAGTTTATTGATAATTATGATTTTATAATATTATTAAGAATACTTATAGTTAATCAAAAATATGTAGACATTATTATCTAATAATGTATTTTTTTATTGCTTGTTGTATAGAGAATATAAAATTTAGTTAGCCTTGCTCTCGATAAGCTTAAAAATTAATTAAAATACTTCAAATATCAACATAAAAGATATGGATAATAATTTTATAAAAAAAATAATTTTTATTATCCTTTATATAAATTTATATTCTCATACGATAACATATAGAAACTATAAAATCTTAGAATCTATTTCCTCACAAACTCCTAAGAGAGATCAAAATCATCTTATCCAAAATTCTACTTTAAGATTATTCTAATCTCATATTATTCGCTTTATTTTCTTAAAGTTAATTTTCCTTTATTTTCTTAAAGTTAATTTTCCTTTTTCTAGCTCTTGGAGTTTCTAAGTCTAATATAGGAAATTTTTAATTCAAATACTAGTTTTAACACTTAAAAAAATATTCTAATTTAAAGAGATTTTAAACTGGAGAATAGCAGTTGTTTTATAAAATTCTCTTATTATTTAAAGAATATTTTTCAATAAATTATTTTTATACTAAAACCTTTGATTAAATTAATTTCAGGGTTTGGTTCTATCACTGAAGATACTCAGAATTCTTTTGTGATAGAATATTAATAAATATATTAATCTTGGTTTAAAATTATTCTAGATTTTTAAATATACAGAAAAAATACCAAAGATATAATTTGGTGGTTATTCTAATGCTTGAAATTGGAAATTAGAGAAATGAAAATGCAATCATGTTTATTAATAAGCTTGCGTTTAATACTTTTAATAAATTTGATAAAACTATGAAGAATATTTAAGACCTAAACCAGAATTAGAAAAGTGAAAGGGAAGGTGTTCTTGCAAATAGTAAGATAGAAATGAATAAACCTTGCAAGTCAGATTAAATAATTATTTTAGGGATATGCAATATTTATAACGATTCACGATATATTTTCTAACTAACTATTTATAACGATTTATATTTAAAATATCGAACTAAGTATAATTAATTACAATATGAAAAAGTCACATAACCAGCGACAATATGTGGTTTAACATACCAAATCTGCCCAAAGAAAGAGATCGTAGGACAAGCAAACCTCGATTGGACAAGGTTTAAACCATACCACCTTAACTATCACCCACTTTAACTTTACAATATGAATAATATAGAAAATATGATTTATTTGCTATTTAGTGTATAAAAAGTAAATTCATTTTGCATTATATCCTAGCTAAGCGTATAGAAATAAATTTTACTTTAATTAGCAGAATTTTATATTTTTTTGCACAGGATTTTAGTGATTTTTTAGAAAAGATTACTATTTATTATACCTAATTAGAATTTTATGTGATTTCATAGAATATTTTTATTAGTTATCTAATTTTGAACTTTTACTAGAAATGTTTGACTGCATATCCAATTGAACTCTTGCATAAAAAATTATATCAATTTTCTTATTGAAATATTAATCTGATAATTATTTTATCTAAGGAAAGCTTCATACATATATTTCATTTGGTAAGAATACTAAAATAATAGCATATTTTACTTTAAAGTTATAGTTTTACAAATATTAATTTCAAAATTAAGATGCACTTCATCTTAATACAAATCTCTGAGTAACATTATTCAATAACTAATTCCTAAGGTAATTATTTTCTTTATTTTATATGAACAACTTTAATAATGCTATTGTAATTTCGCTATTGAATTTTACAAAATTCTAAATGATCTTCAACTTTTTCACTCAATTTTTTGAAGTCAAATATAATGTAGTCTAAAAAAGCATTGAATATTTCAATATCCTCAATTCTGCTTCGAATTTTTTGTTATTTTGATAATATTTTACCCCCACCTCATAAACGATATTCTATTTTAGTATAGTCTAACTGAGGATATGAAAACAGCAAAGATTATATAAATTAGAAAGTTTAAACACGGAGAAATCCATCTCCGATAGTTTTTAAAAGACATTATCAAGTTTGCTATGACAGAATGCTTGACTAAAAAAATTTTAGCAGAATTTACATATAATCAAACTTTTTCAGTTCCTAAATGCCCAACACTTACGCTACGTAAGAGTAAGAACTTTAAATACTCAAACCAAAGAAAATTTAGAACAAATTTACTCAGCCTCGTACTAAAGAAAATCAAAAAAACTCTACGATGATATCTTATAGAAAGTATATAGCTATTAGCTATTTAATCTTTCAAAAAAAACCAAGATTCATAATCAATAGTGCATTCTAATTTATAAAAACTTTAGACTATATAATAAACTATTATTAAATCTTTTTTATACATGTATAATAATTTCTATTACAATTAGATTATATATTTAATGGCAGAAATCCCTCTTAAAGTACCTTTGATCGAAAAATCTCCTCCCGCAGGACAATCTGGAGTGCCAATACCTTCCTCATCAAATATGCCTCAAGGTTTGCAACAGTCTCCAAATCCTGGAGTTTCTTCAAATAATAGATTATCAGTACCTGTAGCATCTTCAAAGGCATTATCAAATTCAGAAATTCTTGCTATAAGTTCTTCTTCACTAAGACCTAAATCCATAAATGTTTCCGCTACAGGGATAACAATGAAAATTGAAGGAATGTCAACACAGCTAATCAGTGATCAAAAAAATTCTGAAGTAGCTGAATTTGACACTATTATCGAGTATATCAATGAGAGATTTGATGATTCATTTTATCCAAATCCTATTGAAGAGGGTCAGCCTCCTTTTGAAAAACTTTTCTTAACCCCAGATGGGAAATTTCTTATAATTCGTCAAGGGTTTATTGAGATACGTGATAAAAAACCAGTAAGAGTAAACCCATCCTTACAAGTATGTGAAGATAAAATAACATCTGTTGCTTTCATTATTAGGCCTAGTAATATAACACTTGCCTTAGGTGATATTTTAGGGAAAGTTCATCTTATCTCATATCCAGGATTGGCTATAGAGAGAACTTTAATTCTTCATGAAAGCCCTATCACTTGTTTAAAATTTTCAAAAAAGGATTCTTTTCTTTATTCTTCAGCAAATAATTTGCAAAAAATAAATACTCAAGATTGGTCAGCTGAAGTTATAATTGATAGTGTTGTTCAATCATTTGACTTCTGTGATGATGATATTGTTTATTCTGGAACTTGTCTTAAATTCTTGGATGAGACAAAGAATATATTGATGAATGAAATCTTCACACGTGTGAGTGTTTCAGAAAAATTTATTATTGCAGGAAATAATGTTAAAATTAAAGTTTGGAAAAGAGACATAGATGAGATTATAGAGTATAAGGAATTTAAATCTACTAATGAAATATCGAAATTAGAGATTTGCTGCGATGAAATTGTGTATGTTTTTTCAGCAGATGGAAGCGCAAAGTTGTGGAACTTAGAAGAAGATTGTGATCCAATAGTGATCAGAATGATTAAAGGCTTGAAAGATGCTGAAGGAGATGAGAACTTTGAATTTATTTACTTGCTAGCTCCTGACTTTTTGTATAAATACAGAATCCATGATTGGGATTACAGCAGAAAAGCAAATGCTGTTTCAGAAGTTAAAGGCTTGATATCTGGCCCAACTAAATTCGCTTATTTCTCTCAATCTACTTTATGCACAAGATCATCAAATAGTTTTGACCTAAAAGAAGTCACTCTGGAGTCCACTATTTCTAAAATATTTATGAACTCAGAAGAGACAACTTTATATGTATTGTGCAACAAAAATCTTATTAAACAAATCAATCTTATTGACTTTTCGATTTGTGATATTTATTCAAGTCTTCAAACTGTCTGGGACTTTACAGTTAATGCTGAAGGAACTTTACTAGTAGTCTCAGACAATTTAGCCATAATAACTTTTTATGATTTGGTAAACAAAACAATTTTAAAAACAGTAGACAAGTCTACAAAAAACACTAAACCTCAGGTTATTTGTTTAAAACTTTTCCCTACCTGCTTATATGCTACAACTGACTTCAGAGTTGAAAAATTCGAAATTAGTGGAGAATACGAATCAAAAATATTAATAGAAGACTTTTCCGGAAAGATAAAAATGACAAAAATTTCAGATGATCAGCAGTATATCCTCAAATGTAATCAAAGAAAATCATCTAAAGCTCCTCCACCATGTACTTTTAAAATCTTCCTTACCACTAGTGAGCATGCTCTTAAGGAATTCACACATCATAAAGATTGTATAAACGATTTCTTGTTTACTGAAGATGGAAAGCACTTTTTTGTATCATCAAATGACCTTACTGTTTCTTTATGGTGCAAAAACACTTTAAAATTGATAACTAGTATAGCTTATTATGAACCAGTATCTTATATAGCTCAAGCTTCTGATCCTACAAAACTTTTAATTGCACAAGGTTCAAAAGTAGTAATGACAGGTCATCCTATGACATGCAATTTTATTCAACTTTTTGGTCCGAGAAATGATTTACATTTTGATTACTTTTCTTACCTCCAAAAAATTTGTGAAAGCCTGGGCCAAGATACAAGTTTCAAGCTGGAATGGATGCCACATGATCCTCAATTAGATTCCTTTTTGATTTCTCCATTTGGAATGAATGCTTTGCATTTCTATGCTTGGTTTGTTTATAATGATGCTTATAAAAAAGCTCTTAGTACCTCTTCTTTTCATAATAGTACTAGTGGGTTAAATCCTTTATTATTACTACTTATAAGAGATGAACCAGAAACGGTTATATCAACATTAGACTTTTTTACTGGCAAAGTTAATGCTGAACCTCATATTTTATCGTTTGTCAACATTAGAACTTTAGTTGAATTAAATAATAGAGGTTATGTGGGCTTAGAAAATTTCTACAAAGGGATTTATTCAGCGTATGCTCATTCAAGTTTACCTAAATATACTTCTGAAGACATAGGATTCCCAATTCCTTATTATTCTAAATCTGTCGACCCTAGTAGCTCAAATTTCGCAACCCAGGAATCTTTTGTCCCTAATGGTACTCCAGTTGCCTTCTTTACAAGCAAGATTAGCTTAAACATGATTAGTGGGTCTCAAGAAAGTTTAGATCTAGTCCGTAGCATAGTAAATTGCCCAAACACTGAAATTTTTTCTACTCCTTTTATAAGACTTATACTTACTGATAAATGGAGTAAAGTACAATTTGTGATGATGCTTTTAGGATTATTATATCTTATTTACCTTGTATGTTTATCACTGCATATAGTTTACTATAACAAATATACTTTAAAAGATCAAGGCGAGGGCCATGTTATGGTAGGTGAAATCGCTTTATATGTAGGGTTTTTTGTTAATATCATAATGATTCTATATGAATTTATGCAAATGATTATGGTAGGTGTTGAATATTGGGAAGATATTTGGAATTGGATTGATGTTTCTCGTTTTATCATGTTTACAGTTATTACAGTTTTAACTCTAACTTTTGAAACTAATTTGACAGGAAATATTTTTTATTCGCTTCTACAAATTATTCTTGTGCTTGTTTCTTGGATACGTGGTCTAACCTTTTTCAGGATTTTTGACCAAACTCGTTATTTAACAGCATTGATATTTGAAGTTGTTTTTGATATGTCAAGCTTTATGATACTTACTTTCTATTCAGTTATAGGTTTATCACTTATGTTATATTGTTCACTTGAGAGCGATCAAGATAATGATTATACTAATTTTCTTGGTTTTACATATATGACAACCATAGGAGAGTATGGATCTTTTGAATATGGTATTGAAAAATTTGATGAGATCGGTACTGTTATATTCACTGTAACTTCAGTTCTTAATACTATAGTTATGATGAATTTACTCATTTCAATAATTGGAGATACTTTTGATAGAGTTCAGCAAGGAAGTGCTGTAGCTGATTTAAAGCAACTTGGCAATATGGTTTATGAAATTGAGTCGCTTATGTTCTGGAAAAAAAGTTTTGTTGAGAATTTGTATATGCAGAGACTATGTGAAAAATTTGGATCTAGTAATGATTCTGATGTTTGGGAAGGGAAAATTAGAGAATTAAAAAATGCGATCTTATATATGCATAAGCCTGTGCTTAATGCTTCAAATAAATCCGATAAGAATGCGAAAAATGTCGAAAATCTACAATCCAGAGTTGGACAAGTAGAAAAGAAAATAGATGCTCTTACTGATGGCATGAAAGAAGTAAAAGAAGTTCTAAACGTATTAGCAAGTAAACTTAACTAGCTAAGAAAAATTAGGTTTATTTAGAGTTATTTATATAATGTTTGTATTAAAAATTAGGTTTATGTAGAGTTATTTATATAATGTTTGTATTAAAAATTAACTTTAAAGTGTTTTTTGTGAAGGAAGCAAATAATGTAAAAAAACTATTATGATTTAACTAATTCCAGGGTGTGGTATTATTAATGCAGATACTCCTGGATCCTTTTGTGGTAGGATATTAATAAAGCATCTTGAAGTAGGTCCAACATTACAGCATCTGCTATCAAAAACCGCTTGAAAGTCTATAAAATATCTAGCTTGGATATGGCTTGTTCTAGTGGAATACATAATTTTTAAATTATTTTCTTCTTCTTTAAGATTAATTTTTATCATCACATCTTCTATCGGCTGCCTTGCTTTTATATCAACAGGAACATTTCCTTTCTTTAAAATTCTCAATCCTTGACCCATTAAAACATCATTAACTGTCACTGAAATACTGATTCCAAAATAAAATTTGATTAATTTTATATTAAGATCTGATGAAGAATTATCAACATGAAGAATGATAACAGCATTATCATCTATTGTATAATTCTGATTTTCTTGAGTAATATTTATTTTAAAAGTACCTTTATATTTAAAGCATGTATCTAGTTCGCCAATTCTTATACTGTTGCGAAGTAGAGGAATTTCTACATGCTTAACTACTAAAATCTGATATTTTTTAGTAAAACTTTCTCCTGAAATTATTTTAACATGGATTATATGTTTGATTTTTCCTATACAATTATCTGTTTGGCATAAAAAAGTTCCAGGGAGATTGTGGAAAGGAATATTTATTAGCCTCTACATTAATATTCCAAATCGCAAGTGATATATTGTAAGAATGAAGAATTTCCTTATTTTCCTTGTTTTCTACTATGACCTGAGGTTCATAGCGTCTTTGCCTCCTTTCAGAATAATCTCTTGATGAAAAGAAAAGGCTATTTGAATCCTCACTTTCCTGTTCCTCTAGTTGTTGTAATATTCCACCAATGCCTTGATTTTCTGGTACATCAGGTCTAGTAATTCTAACTTGCGACCATAATGTTTTAACCTTGCAAAAGTACAACAAATTCAGACTCATAGGTTTTAATGTTTGATTTACATTAAAATCAACAATTCCAACAACTGGACTTCCAACATGATAAAAAGGTTTGTCTAATCTGATATCAATGCTGAAATGAGAGTTCTTATATGACATTTATTGAAAAAATCCAGTAATTGAAACCTTCTAATTTTTGATAGTTGATGTGAGCAAGCTATTTATTAAATTAGAATTATCAAAGTATTTCTTAGCATAGTTATTTTATATGATGAATATAGAATAAATAGATTTTAGTCACTTTGCCACCCTCAACTTTTTGACTTTTCATTTTAAATTTCCTCAGTTTATATTTTTATACTAATATTTTTTTATACTAATATTGTGTAAACCTTTGGCAGCACAAAGTGAAGCCCTCAAGATATACAAGGAATCAGTTGAAACCTAGAACCCTAAGGAAGAAACTTTATTAAAATCCTTTCCATAGTTTTTTTGTGTAGACAAGTCTCACTTTGACTCCATGAGAGCATGATGATAGGAATATATTTTTTTGGCAATTGTAAAATCCAAAAGTGAATCAAGAAGGATTGCTGTGCTTATTGAAATGCGCTAAAACCTAGCTAGAAAAGGCCTGAAATCTGAAAGGACTTGAGAAAAAAATAGAGAAGTCTTCCCAGACTCTGTTTATAGAATGATTAACTATGATGAATTGTATTGAAAACAAAATCTTATAAAGACTTTTAACAGTTTTAAGCTTTTAGTAAAACCACTCAAAAAGGTTGACCTAGAAAGCCTTATGCCTACTAGATGGTTTTCCTCATAGAACAAATTTTATATAATTCAGAATTTATTCAAAGGAATCTTCCTAATACTCTTCATAAAATCTGTTTGTGATAATTTAGATTTAATTATCATTATTATAATTATGGATGCAATCTTACTATGAGCAATATTACAAATTCCTATCTTCATTTAATAAAAAATTTAAACTGCTACACAAGAAAATATCAAGATCAAGATAATAATTCTTTCAAATAAATCTTCCTAATAAACTCAACATTTGATAAAATATTTTAAGTATAAACTTTAAAAAATAGAGAATAACTCTATCATAAAAGCAATTTTTTATCTTAGCATTAAAAATAAATTTTTATATAACTTAACTATTTTAAGTTTGCGTATTATTATTAAGCTAGATGTTTCTTAATCTTTTGCAGAATATGATTTTAATAAAATACCTTGATGTAAGCCTTTATAGTTTCTAATAATTAATGTCACTTAAAAATATGCATAGCATCTAGTTGAATATGGTTTGCTTTTATTGTATGCATAGTTTTTAATACACCAATTTTCCTAATATAAATTCGCATAATAACATATTTTATTGCTTGTCTTACAAAAATATTAAACATAGTTTGGCTATACTTAAAATTTTCAAACCTTTACTCATATAAACTCCTATAAAGTGTTTTTATTCATTTTATATTAGTAATTAAGATGAATTTCTATAAATTGTTTTTATGCATTTTATATTAGTATTTAAAAAGAAATTATCAGAGTTGTTTTTACTATGAATATGGTTCTTAGGGTACCCCATTTATACTACTAACTAAGTATTAGTGACTATAAACTTGAACTTTCAGCATGGATATAGATTTTATTAGTAGTATTAACAAGCAGATTATTTATTAACTCAAATTTTATAAGTAGAATGAATAGGAAAAAAAAAAAAGCTTATTAAGCATTATAGGAATTTTGAAAATTTGCATAAAGGATTAGATTTCTAGATGTACAACGTCATAGTATTAGATGGATTAGCAATAAAGATATTAAAGAAATCACTAGCTCTCTGGCTTCGACTCAAATTAAAGCAATTGAAATGTTTAAGAAATTAGGAATAATTATTAAATAAAGTGTAAAGAGTATTTAGTTGTTTGAAATATTTTGAGTTTCAGTAATCATATTACCAATTTTTACTAGAAGTTAATGTATTGTAATTTTAGTGCGCTATAACTTAAGATTGTATTTTCTTTTTCGGATTCGGCGAGTCTTACACTTTTCTTTAGCTAATCTAATAATTCTTCATAATACGTGTCAAGATATAATAAACTAAAATTTTATGGATTTCTAAGCTTACAACTCAAATTCAATCAAGTTTTTCTCATAAATATACGCTTTTATATGCTTTTTCAATTGAGTATATACTATTTAAAGAACTTTTATAAATTTAACCTTGGAAGATTTCAATAATTAAGTCCTGTTCCCTTTTATCTAAAATTATCCAAGACTCATAATTTTTGAAATAAACTCTATTATATGCAACCATCGCTGAATAGATTTCTTACAAATATAAAGTCTAAGTATAAATTATAATAATTAATTAACTATACTTCATCTTTGCTCTAAATATAATTTAATATTTTAATCCAACTTATTGCAAAAAATTGCTAAATTACTTACTTGCTCTTAGCAAAATTTTTAAGGTTTTCAAATTAAGCTGTTGCATAATTTTTTTACATAAAAAAATTTCTGAGTCTTTTCCAATTTTTGCTTAGTCTTATTATAATTTTCCTTTTTAATTTCCATGCTCTCTAAACCAGCTTATACAATGAAACTCTGTATTTTTTTTTGCTTTGCTTAGTTTATAATAATTTCACCTTTTCTTGATTGAGATAAAAAAAATATCCCCTTAGCTTTCCTCAGCAAAAAAAAAAGTCAACTTGATTTTTTTTCTAATGAAATTCACGACACAATATTTTATGTGTTTGATTCTCTAAGTTTACTTATCATAAATCTTAAAATTTTTAATCATCAAAGTCTTTAGTAAAAGTCTTTTACTCTCAGGCTAATTCAAAATTATACATTAAATAATTTTGACATTTTATTCTGACAAAAAATATTTTTAGATATTATTTAATGGAGTACAGAAGCTTAGGTAACTCTGGTTTATCAGTATCATTGCTTGGCTTTGGAAATCATGGAGCATGCTACGAAACACTTCGTGGAGGTAAAGATATTATTACTCCAGAACTTGAAGACACCTATTTTAATTATACTAAAATTTGTATCGATTCTGGAATGACATTTCTTGATACCTCAGAATTTTATGGCTTTGGTGTTGCAGAAATGCTCCTTGGAAGAATACTTAAGAGAGGTGCTTGGGATAGGGATGAGTTAGTCATATCAACAAAGTTATGGCCAGCAATGAGGGGAATAATTCAAGGGGTTTGTAAAAAAAGGATAAGATATGGTATAAGAGATAGTTTAAAAAGATTAGATTTGGACTTTGTTGATATTCTATACGTTCATAGACCTGATTATGAAACTCCAGTGTTAGAATATGTAAAGGCTATGAATGAAGCTATTGATAATGAACAAACTTTATATTGGGGAACATCAACTTTTAGTCCTCGGGAGCTTCAAGAAATATTTTATGTTTGTGAAAAATATGGGTACGCACCCCCGATTACAGACCAATGCAATTATTGCATGCTAACAAGAGAGGATGTTGAAGTAAATTTAGCCCCAATTTTTGATAGATATGGGTTTAAAGTTAGTGTTTGGTCTCCATTGGCCAGAGGCATTTTAACAGGAAAATACAATGATGGGAATATTCCTTCTGAAGCAAAGCTTGCTAAAAATGGTTGGATGAAATGTGAGTATGACGCTTGGATTGGGAACAGACCAGATAAAGGTGTGGGGTTGCTTCGAGGTTTAAAAGCTTTAGCAGATGAACTTGGCTGTACACAAAGCCAACTAGCTATAGCTTGGGCGCTTAAAAACCCCGATGTTAGTATTGGGATTTTTGGAGTTTCTGGAGAAAATCAGTTGATTGAAAACCTCGAAGCATTGCCGATAATGAAAAAACTTGATAATGTAGTTTTAGAGAGAATAGAAAAAATCTTGAATAATAGGCCTACACCACCTCTAAACTGGAGAAACTTCACCCCAAGAAATTATAGGAGGTAAGAAAATGCCTCATTTTTATTTGTAAGGCTTGTGCAAATAAACAATAACCTAGTAGTAATTAGCTATTTTATAAACTTTAGGACTTAGTCTAATAAAATATGGTTATTATCATAATATAATTATTCCCATAATGGTGAACAGGAAAATTCTAACAGTCTTTGGCTGTGCCCTAACTCACTTTGTAAGATTTATTTAGACTATCGGAACTATGTATTGCACAGGAAATATTATGCCCTATGTAACTTCGTACATATTTCTAAAAGATGAGTCAGTTACCATGGCCTCGATGACATTAGTCTTTTACATTTGTTTTTTAACCTATTCACTTTCCTGCCAGATTTTCAATATAATTCAAATAAAATACACTCCAAAAAAAGGTATTTATGCAGGCGCTATTTTGTACGTTATTGTCGTTTTTGCAGCATCAGCTTGTCAAAATAGAATTGCAGTTATAATCATTTATGGTATACTTTTAGGAGCTGCTTCAGGTACAGCTGTAATTATTACTTAGTATCCAGCAGCATTAATGATAGCAATAAATTGTTTCCCAGAAAGAAAAGGTCTGATTACTGGGATTGTTGCCGGATCTTTTGCAGTAGGAGCATTTGTTTTTAATTTTGTCGCTACTGCAATTGTAAATCCATCAAATATAAAACCTTATGAAAGAACAGTATCTAATGGGAATAAAGAAAAATTTTTTGAAAAATCTATAGCTGAAAATGTACCAAAAATGTTTCTTATCCTCGGATCAATTTATACAGTTCTTTTAACAATCTCCCTTAGTTTAATTCAAGATATTAATATTAAAGCTCAAAATAAATCAGCTAATAGTATTTCTCAGCTGTCAACTATTAATCAAGAAAATGAAGAATCTAAAAAGACTAATAAAGAAATCACTAAAAATTCGAATCATTTAAAAGTTGATAGTGATGATGCTAATTTTATATCTTCAAGTCAATTTTCAGAGTTCAATATTGCTATTGAAAATTTATGTGTAGAAGAGAATATAGAATCAGAAAAGAAAATTGAATATAAAAAAGCTACAACTTTTATTATGAATCCAGATATTGATTTTAGTGTTACTGATGCATTTAAAACTAGACAATTTCATCAGGTTTTTTGGTGTTTTATTTTGTCAGGTACTGCAGGTTTATTTGCAGTGGCAAGCTTCAAAACTATAGGTATTAAATATGGCTATGATGATACTTTCCTTACAGTAACCGGATCGCTTGGTTCAATTTTAAATGGCACAATGAGACCATTTTGGGGTATGTTCTTTGATAGAACTTCTTTCAAAATGGTTTATCTTATAATATTATGTACTCAAATATGCATTTGTGTAACTTTCCCTGAGGTCAGCAAATTTAAGCCAGCTTTTTTGATATGGCTTGTTACTTTGTTTGTATGTTCTGGAGGCCATTTTACACTTCTTGCACCTACAGCAGTAAGAATTTATTCAAGAGTGATTGGACCAAAAATTTACTCTTTTTTCATAATCAGTATGGGCCTTGCAAGTATTAGCGTTTATTTTATCCAAGTATATGCAACAGTTAAACTTGATCCAAGTATTTTCTTTTATATTCTTGCAGGTTTAAGTGGATGCTCATTAATTTCAACTATTTTCTTCTCAGAAATTCTTAAAGCAAAGTAGAAAATTTAGATAAGTAATTAGTATAGGACAATAAAACTTATTATTAGTATTTAAGCTATACATCAAATTTAAATTTACAAAGTATAAATTTGACAATCTTAATTATGTAAGTAAATATGAGGAAAATTTGTTATTGATTTAAAATAATAGTATGATGTAGATCTCACAGAAGTATTATATAATAAATAAAATTATTGAATTCAGCTCTTATTTTTTGACAAATTTTTTGATGTAGATCTTTTCACAGAAGTATTATATAATAAATAAAATTATTGAATTCAGCTCTTATCACTTTACAAACGAATTAGAGTACTTCAGATATATAGAATGAACATTTTTTCAAAGTGCATTTTAAAATATTTAACCCTTGCGCTTGGCATGCCCTTTGAATAATAGCCATATTTAAGCAAATAAATGAAAAAATTAACCCTAAAGCTGATAATTTCGCTTTTTATTATTCTTAATGCTCTCGTTATAGTTTTTTTTTTGCTAAAAGAAATGCCTAGCAATATATACATTTTCTATTATCATTTTATAATTAAATCATAAATATAGTGATAATTTAATAAATATTTCATACTCTGATCAAAATGCTTTAAAAGTGAAAAATAAGGGTGACAATCATATTTTAATAAAATTCTTTGCCAAATTCTTTGTGTGAGATAAAATATATAAACCAAATCTGTATTACAATGAAGAGAATGCTTTGTTATAAAAGACATTTTTGCTAAAATCGCTAAATACTTTTTTAAAATTAAAAAATTAATTTTAAGGTTGTATTATAAAGCTGCCTCATTAATATTTTAACAGGATCTAGCTTTCCTTTAAAAACTCTGGATCCTTTACCCATTGTAATTTCATAAATTGTCACTGAAAGATTTACTTTTATAATGATATTTTATCAATTCTATATCAATATCTGATGAAGAATTATCAATGTTGTTCCCTGGAATATGATATTTATGATTATTCAATAGCATTCATATTAATCATTAAAAAGTAGTGAATATTTCTTAAACTCTTATATGCCTATGAAAACTATATAAAAATTATCCATTTCTGTAATATTTTTATAGTTATAGCTAGTGATTTGCTACTAGCTAGTACAAACCTTAAAGGCTTATTGAATTTTAATAGGATTCCCACTCTACAACTTGTTTAAAAAAAAATCTAGTATGAAAACTTAATAAACAATCTAAGAGTCTTAGAATTATCTAACAAAAAGGAGATATTTCAATAGAAGATGTTGGACTAACGACCCAAGCATCTAAACTTTTAGCTATAAGGTTTACAGGTCAGGAAATCAAAAAAAGCTCACAAATATACACATTATTTCTTTAATAAACAAATGAAATATGGAAATTGTAAATCAGTTCTTGTGACCCATTTTGTAAATAGAATTTATTTATCTATATAAGTAAGATTGTCAATTTAGAGTGTGTTAGTTATTTGTTTGCAAATCTGAACAAAAAAGGTAAAATCAATATTTACTTTAGGGATATCAAGAATTTTTGGTCTTCCTGTTGATATAGAGATAATAGGATTAGCTTATAAGACTGAGTTGATTATAAATACAGATTGTTCAAATAATAACTTTTACTTAATAAGCAAAGGTGTACTATATGAATCTACCAGATATGATCGCAATGCAATATATATAAACTATTGAATCAATCGCACAAGAAGTATTATGCCCTAGGGTAAAATAAAGAATCAACGATCTAAAAGATCTAAAGTGCATAAAAATTTACATAGAGAAGCGCTAAGCTCATAAAAAACTATCACTAAAGATAAATCCTGAAAACCTATAAAAACTATAGTCTCTGACCTACTAATTTAGTCTAATCTAGGTATTCTTTATAATGTATGTCTATAAACTAAGCGTTTATAGTCTTTCTAATCCTAGCCCTTTAGCTTAATCTAGTTATTCGTCATAAATATGTCCCTATGCATACTTTCCTGATAGAATATATTTTATTTTTTATAAGTGCCTATATTTGAGGAAATTTTATAAGTTTCTAACTCAAAAGTACTCTGCAATGAAAAAGCTTCTCCCTTTTATCAAAAATTATCCAAGGCTTATAAATTTAATCAAAAAATTTTTATTATTCTAATAATCATCTGAATAGATTCTTACATAAAATATAAACAACCTAAGAAGTTTTCATAATAAAAGTTCTTATTCATATCTTTTCTTTGTCATAAAAACTATCTAATCTATAGATCAATCCAGATGATTGAATTATTCTATGCTTGTTTCATTAGAAATAAAATTTCTGAATAGTTTATTTGCTCTTAACAAAATTTTAAGATTTGAAAATCAAAGTACTGTGTATTTTCTACCCAAAAAGCGAATTCCTGAATCTTTTCCTATTGTATGCATAGATTCATTAAGTTTTCCCCCTTTTTCTGCATATGCTCTCTAAATCAGGTTATACAATAAAAGCATGTAATTTCTTGTTTAATTAGCTTATAATTCCACTTTAGCACCTTGAAATTAATTTACTTATCCCTTAGTTCTTCTTAACTAGAATAAAATCAACTTTTCTTTTTTAAAGATATTCATGACCTAATTTTTTTTTATATCTGCTTCTCTATCCTCACTTATCTAGTTTTAAAACTTTTAGTCATCAAACTTTCATTCGCAAACTAAATTAATCAAAATTATACATTAAATAGCTTTAAATGTCATCCCGACAAAATACATTTTTTTCATATTATTTAATGGAGTATAGATACTTAGGTAACTCTGGTCTATCAGTATCATTACTTGGCTTTGGAAATCATGGAGCATGTTACGAAACACTTCGTGGAGGTAAAGATATTATAACTCCAGAAATTGAAGACACTTATTTTAATTATACAAAACTTTGTATCGATTCTGGGATAACATTTCTTGATACCTCAGAATTTTATGGTTTCGGTGTTGCAGAAATGCTTCTTGGAAGAATACTTAAAAGAGGTGCTTGGGATAGGGATGAGTTAGTCATATCAACAAAGTTATGGCCAGCAATGAGGGGAATAATTCAAGGGGTTTGTAAAAAAAGGATAAGATATGGTATAAGAGATAGTTTAAAAAGATTAGATTTGGACTTTGTCGATATTCTGTATGTTCATAGACCTGATTATGAAACTCCAGTGTTAGAATATGTAAAGGCTATGAACGAAGCTATTGAT
>MPUH01001409.1:0-16181 GCA_001970955.1 Stentor coeruleus | reverse complement strand
TTTGAATTATTCGGTTTTTAATTATGAGATACTTAATCAACAAGCTGATGCGATTAAGATTGCACAAAAAGCTTTTGATGAAGGAATACAGAACTTGGAGAATTTGACTGATGAACATGCTTATAAGGAATCAACAATGATATTACAGCTTATTAGAGATAATCTCTCTTTGTGGACTTCTGAAGCAGATAATTAATAGTCATGGTTTAGATTTTTATATGTAAGATTTGGTTTTTTTGAGAGAGAGGCTTATATGCTTGGAAAGGATTTTATGGGTTTTTTTGTAAAGGAAGTTTGGAGTTAGATTAGAGATTTGATAAGGTTTTTGTGTATGGAGGGTGGTATTTATGTTGATATTTCAATGATATGTGAGGTAAGTTNATGGAGGGTGGTATTTATGTTGATATTTCAATGATATGTGAGGTAAGTTTTTGATGATAGTTAGGATTAGGTTTTTTGGTCGCATACTACTTTTGGGATTTCTTATAAACTATACGTTTATAATTACTTATGATTTATAAATTTATATCAAAAATACATCAATGCAAAATCATATTATAAACTAAATGCGCTATGAATTTTATATAAGATTATTGATCTTAGAAAATCAAATATTAGATTTTACTGATATTGATAGTATTTTCAGTAAAAAAATTCTATAGTAATTTGCTTTAAAAAGTTTTTCCAGCATTTTCTGTACATAACTCAATTAAAGTAATATTCTTAAATGAAATTAATATATTTTAACACTAAGAAAAACATATAAAATCTTGAAATAAACTTATAAAATAAAAATTAAGAAGTAAATTTAATAAAGGGTGGAAATATTTTATGCTTATCATAGACTGGTGAATTAAAAAATATATTCAGTTATAATTAGATATGATTTTTGATGAATTAGGTATACTTTCCAATTTAAGTTTGCTAAAAATGAGAAAAACTACAATCATTATGAGCATTATCATCTTAAATACATAACTTTAATTTGAAAGGAATTTATAAGATATCTAGATAAAGGATGCAAACTGACTATTTTAAAATCAGATAAAATAAAATATACATAATTTTATCAATATACTAATAATATTTGCATAATAATACAGCATGTAAACATAAATCATTCCCTAATAATATAAAAATAAACTNAATAATATTTGCATAATAATACAGCATGTAAACATAAATCATTCCCTAATAATATAAAAATAAACTTTTTATACTTATAATTTCAATAATACAATAAATATTTCCATATACTTCAATGGTTCTAATCTTAAACAATCTATTTTTACTATATAAAACTAATCAAAAATAAGGTATTTATCATAATAAACCCACATCCATAATCACATTTTCTCTGATCATATTCTTTACTAAAAAAAACTTTTCTAAATTTATTCAACAATCTTCCCTATACCATTTAGCAACAGTAATTTTTCCAGTTCCATTTTTTATACACAGCTTTCAATGTTAAATAACTCAAAGACCAATTTTATAAATTCGAAATCACCAAAACCCAAAACTTCTACATTCATTTAAACTTATATTCCTAATCATATTTCCAATCATTCGAAATTTTCATTAGTAAAATTTTTGTAACAAGTCTCTAAGTAAAAAATTAAGGTATTTAAAAATAAGTTAATATAACCAATATTAAAACGTATAACACTTTAAAGTCCCAATGTAATTCTTTAAAACATTGAAAATCTATCATAATCCCCATCCTACACTCAAACTTAATCAAAAAAACTCAAAGATACCCACCCATCTAAAACTTTATCATTCTATTTCCTACAATATTTAATATCCTATTAACACTATTCCTAAACAATATAGTTTCAAAATTCTAAGACACAAAAATCATTTTATATATTATAACATCATATATTCGCATAATCCTCAAAACAAAAAAACATATCCTTTATCATTTACCTTAAATCTATAAAAATAATATTTTTTTCAATAGAAGACTTCATGCTAAGTTTCTTAGCTTGATATTACTAATCCTCCATATTTAAACACTGATTTACAATAATAAATGTTGATTAAATAAGTGTCTTCTAACAGAATTGCGTAATATTAAGATTCTTGTTACAAATAATACTCAATATTACTCCTGCGCTTGCTAAGTCTTCGTTATCCACACTTTTCTTACAATTTTCTACTAATTCTGTGAATAAATAGTCGTAGTAAAATTCCCAGTTTCCTTTGAAATTTTTCCTCGGAATTTTTGTAAGACCATAAAAGCACGCCCATGCTATAAAAACTTTTGAAAAGCTCGTTGTGCTAAAAAGACTTTGTTTGTATGCTTTACTATAGCTTAGATACAAACTCTTTTTTCCAGGAATTCCCCCTTTACCTAAAAAACCACTCCAAAAATCATCATTGTCAAGGTATGGTTTGAGGTCTAAATAATTAGCCTTCATGAACTCACGAAATCCTCTAAACCAGAACTTATCCATAACTTCTGTCTTGGTCGGATTGTGTGGTCTAAGTTTTCTCCGACCTCTCTTACGAGGTCCCGGTTTAGGGGCACAAATTTCATGAGACAAGCTTACCTCATCAGTTTGTATGAAAAAACTAGCACAATTTTGAAAGTCTCCACTAAGCAAACTTGGTAAAATTTTAATGTCTGGGATATTTTCGATTGGGAGTTGTTCGTTTTTATTCTCCATTTATCTTATAATAAGTTAGTGTTAAGAAAAAATTATTAGAAGCTTTTTTAAAAACAAACCAAACGATTTTAGTATAGTTTCAAGGAATTATTATAAGAATTGATAGAAATTAGAATTTAGAGTGAAGACTTTTGTTTATGAGTGGTATAAAATGATAAGATTTGAATCTAGTAAAAATAGAAATAGGATTTGTGTAATACAGGATTATCATGGCAAAATGTATGAATTTGTGAATTATAAGCTTTGATGATTAGAATTTGGTTGAAAGGTATTTTAAAAGGAGAAACTTAATAAATTATATATTATTTAATATGATATAAATCAATAGAAAGTTGTTAGTTACATACTTAAAAAAAAGATATAATAAACTATGAAACTTCAGAATTAATATTGCTAAAATTAGTAGTAAAGTTATACTTGGTTAGTTAAAATATCAAATTATTTATTGTGCAGGATAACAAAATTTTTTAAATACTTTGATAAATTTCATCTCATACTCATAAAGTTAAGGATATTGTAAGTGATAAATTTACATAATGTAAAAGGGTATTATTTTAAAAGATCTAAGAAGTATTCTGATATTAGATACATATTTTTTATAATATTGTTGAGAAATTACTATTATGGTTGTTTAGTATTTTTGTCTTAAATTTGATTGTAATTTTGTATAGCTATGATTTTTTTAGCACATACATTTCATAGCATTTACAAACAAATACCTCTATTTAAATAAAACTTGCAGCATAAAAAATCATAAAAAACTTAATATTAAATATCTAACTACCAATGAAATAATAATGCTCATTCTAAAACCCCTTTACCTATCTTTAATTTTTCCAATTCTTTTCAGTTGTTTATTTTCCCACAATTTTTTCTTTAAACCTCAACAACTCTATATACCCTAATCCCTTACTAAATATTAACCTATTTTCCTGATCTTTTCATCTTTTATTATCATTTTATCCTATATTATCCCTAAAACCAATACTTAAATCCTTCCAATATCCCCAGTGTATCTTTCCATATCCTATTATTATCAATAAAACTACATACCATAAAAATTCACATTAAAACAAAATCCATTAAAAATCCTTATAAAAACTACACAAAATCCAATACCTAAACCTAAAAAATCCAATTCATAAAACCTTTTTCTAATATTATCTAAGTAAAATTTCTCATATCCACTATTTCATTATATTCACCATAGAAGCTGATCTAGGCGACCCATACTGTTGTTCAAAATTCTTCAATATATCCTTATAATCCTGATCTATCTCTTCAACCTTCCTAAACTCAATAGTCACCCTTTCAGGTCTTCCTTTATTACAACACATTTCAGTAAAATTCTTAAACTTACTCTGATCAATAGTTACATATGACAAAGTGCTAACTTTATCTTCTTCTTTAAGTTTCGTATTTTTCGAAAACCTCTCATTTGTTGTGCTATTTTTAATAAAGTTGTTATAATGAACATAAACCAAATAACTAACAGGTCCAAGAAAAGCTAAAGCCAAAAAAGCTGTGAATCCAGCAAAAATCCTATCAACAAGTAAAGGGATTTCTGATATGCCTAGTTCTCTATTATCGCTACTAATAACAACAATTGAGACAATTATTGAATAGACTAAGGATATCCACATAGAATTTATAAATGCAAAAAACCAACCAAGATTCCTGGCGCCAATGCAGTTACTAACCCAAGGACAATGGTGATCGAATTTTTCTACACATTTATCACAACATTGACAATGCCTAGAACGTGGTGGGCGATATATAACACAATCAGGACAAACTAAGTGGCTTTCATATTTTTCATATAAAGATAATAATGTTGTATTAGGGTCTTGGGTTATATACCCTGGATCTCTGTTTAAAACGATTAAAAACAAGATAAATGTAAAAGCTATAAGGATACAATATAAGATACTCCCTATCAAATGCACATATTGTACTGAAAATACAATAGTGCTAATTGTCCCACAGCCAAAAAACACTATAAGAACTGTTACTGAAAGGTAATTTGGTTGAGGAGGACGAAGAGGAGGCTTGACACCGCACTCAGAAAAAACCCCTGGTTTTTTCAACATTAACATAAGCGTTTTATGATTTTGTTCCATAGCAATATCTATAGGCATTTTATTTTTCTTATCTTTCAATCCTCGATTTGCCCCTTTTAAAAGTAGATTCCTAACTATCCTTGTATTCCCAGCTAAAGTTGCTAAATGTAAAGCTGATTGACCATCATCATCTTGATGATTAACATTAATTGGCCATGACAAAATCACAGCAGCAGCAACTTCACAACCCATATACGAAGCCCAATGTAAAGGAGTCCCATTTTTCTCATCTAAATCATCAGTAGGAAGTCCTAATTCTTTTAAATATACTAATGGTAAAGCTTGATCACCTTGAGCTGCTACATGCATTAATGTCAGACCTTGTTTATTTACAGCTTTTACATTTGTCCCTAAGGAAATTAGTTTTTTTAATATTTTCTACATCAATGTTACCATATGTCCTCGAAATGCTGCGAAATGAGCGGCTAAAAAACCTTCGTCTGTTGGCATATTGACCCAGTTTTCTAAGATATTCACAGCTTCAAGTTTGTATTTAGCGAATGTCTAAGTTTATGTTACAAAGTCAGCTAAAAAGTTGATGATGGATAAGTTAGCGTTTAAACTTGCGATATGCATAGCGGTATGACCTCGACTATCTTTACAGGTATAAGGATGGACACTAGTTCTTCTAAGGACCCTGTAGATTTCATTAAGATCTGCTTTATAAATTGCTGCAATGAAGAGTTGAGATTCTGACATTAATCAAGTTGATTATTTGGAGAGTTTAATTAGGAAATATTGTATAAGGTGTTAGTTATTATAATAAAACAAGTTATTAAGATGTTAGGGGTTTATAGTAAAGAAATTTTTTTGATGTTTTGCTATTTGGATTTACCTTTAAATTCCTGAAATAATGATGCTTTTTTGTCAGACTTGGCATGGCTTTTGGGTAGGCTTGCGAGGTTTTATCGACTAAAAATACATGTTTTTTCAATGTGAACTTTTTGGAATTTGGATAGTCAATTTATTTAGGTGTGATGATTTTATTTGATTGCTTTGTGAATATTAGATGTATATTAAGTATCTCTTAAGGTGTTCCCAAATAGAATTTTTATATTAAAACTATTNGTTTATTTAGGTGTGATGATTTTATTTGATTGCTTTGTGAGTATTAGATGTATATTAAGTATCTCTTAAGGTGTTCCCAAATAGAATTTTTATATTAAAACTATTCTTTATATTTAAATATTATACTATATATAAAAAATAAGAACTTTTATCCTATGAATTGTATTTGGCATAATTTAGTTTATANTCTTTATATTTAAATATTATACTATATATAAAAAATAAGAACTTTTATCCTATGAATTGTATTTGGCATAATTTATTTTATAAGTTTTGTATTTTATCCACCAACACAATTCTCTATTTATATATTGCATTATAATCTAATCATCCTATCTTTATCTTTACTAATAAATTTACCTATAAATTAAAAGTCATCAAACAATTATAAAATCAATATTTCAACTTAAGATATTATGAATTACTAATAGCATTTCTAATAATCTCCATCCACTTACGCCAGTCCTCGCTTTTAAACACCAGCATCGATTCTTTTTTAACTTTAACCCTACCTTCTTTTGTGAATTTGGCTGTGACAATTCCTTTTGTACTTTTAATAGCAACACTTCCTTGTAGCCAGCTATCACTTATCTCACAATCTTTTAATATAGCAATAGCATATGGGGATTTATTGACTTGTGATAAAAATACTAAAACATCATCACAAAGGCCAATTAATAATGATTTTTTATGTATTGTCACACTTCCTTCATATGAAAAATTACCAAAACTTTCAGGTAATAAGTTTTCACTAGGTTTTAATATAGGGTTTTTAATAATTTCATCATATATCCACGAAAGGACACTATTTGGATAATCTTTACCTTCTAATAACCCTTTAGCTGACTTGAAGAAATCTTTTTTGTTTAGTCCTTCAACTTCTAGCATTATAATAGAAAAACATAAACCTTGGATTGCATCAGGTCCTCCGAAATGAGCATTTTCTTTAGAGAACACTGCAGCAAAAGCTGATAGCAAGTAATTCAATCTAGACCCTTCACTTGGTAATATACATTTAGATATAACTTTTCTAATCGCATCAACGATATTCATGTTTGTAAAACTTAAATTCTTCATAAACTCAGCAGCTATGTCTTTATGAAACCAAGATCCTTCTCCAAGTACAACTCCAATCGATGTTTTATTCAAATCTTTATTCGTCAACATAAACTTAGCAACTTCCTTAGCAACAGGAGGAATGCAACCAAAAGCTATAAGAAAACTAAACCCTTTCAAAGGTTCGCTATTAAACAATTTAACACAATTGTCTATCAAAAAATATGATGGGTCAAGATACAACTGATTATTAACAGTTGGCATAGAAATTCCCCAAGCTAAAGGGTGTATAACCGAACTATTTTCTTCAATAATAGGTGTACTTTGATCATATCTCATAGACTGTAAAACATTAACAAATTCCAAAGTAGATAAATCCACTTGTTTCCTTGATGTTTGCATATCAACATCCTGACAATATTTCTGAAAAATCTGTTGAGTAGAATCATTTCCTGCTAAATCCCAAGGTGTTTCTCCACGTCTATTTACCAAACCATAATCAGCACCATGTTTTAATAGTTCATTTACAGCAGAAGCTCTTCCATAATAAGCAGCTACATGTAATGATGTCCATCCAGCACAATCTGTTAAATTTATACATGCTCCACTTAATAATAATTCTTTTATTATTTGAAGACTTCCTTGTCTTGCTGCTATATGTAATGGACTAGTTCTATTTTCATCATAAGTATTTGGATTTATACCTTGGGATATATACCAACGTAATGAACTTAGATTACTTGAACCTGCTGAATAAAGAAATTGAACTTCATTGGAAGATAAATGCTTTAGACTATCGGGCAAAAGTCTTCCTCTTGGAATACCAACTTCACGATAAATAGCAAACTCACCACCGTCAAGAACTAGGTTACTACAACCAAGACAGGCCTATTTGGAAATTACACCGCAGGATTGTTTAGATTGGTATGTGTCAGCATTGTTGCCCATATTCAAATTATTTTTGTTTTATGTTTAGGTTTTATTTGATGCTTTATGGAAATATTGAGAGATTTTTGAAGATGGAGATTTTGGATGGCGTTTGAAGGGGTGAAGCTTGGGTTTGGAGATAAGGTTAGGAAATAGGGTGTTGGTGGAGATTTTATAGATAATTGTGAATAATAATTCAAAAGCATTTTGCTATAAAGCATCGTAACTACTTATAAAAACTTGCTAATTTCTCCACCTATATNTAGGGTGTTGGTGGAGATTTTATAGATAATTGTGAATAATAATTCAAAAGCATTTTGCTATAAAACATCGTAACTACTTATAAAAACTTCTAATTTCTCCACCTATATAGAATATATCTTAATAAAAAAACTACATAATTTGAGTTAAATATAGACTTTTTAAAGTAATCATTTGAAATATGCACATAATTTATTATTAATATTTTTTTACTATAAAGCTATAGTACCTAAACTAAACTCAAGTCTTCTAATTTGTTTTATAAAAGCTATCAAGTTTATAATGGCAAACTTTATGATTTGCCTCATGTAAACTTTTAATACAAACTAAGCAATATTCTTGTTTGCATTTATTACATTTGAATGCGAATTTATTTTTATCAAATTTTGAATCGATAATATCACAGCTTTTACACTCCATCACAAGAGGAAATTCTTCATTTTTATAATTTTCCTGTATTCTTAGACGACAAGAATTCTTTGAGTGAGTATCTTTACATATAACACAATGAGTCTTTTCATTAAGACATGAGCATTCGTCAATATCTAATGACGATTTACATTTCCTACAAAAACTATTTATTTCTTACATTTTTTGTTCATAATTATAATAAACGAAATTCGAATCACAAATTGTGCACAAATAATCTCCATCATTCACTTTTATTAGTTGATTCAAATTGTAAAATTTTAAGCATTGCATACAGATTGAATTTTGTTTTATATCTTCAAAAATATTTATCAAATCAGTAAAGGTTTTTCTCTCCTCTTCATTTCTTGCCAACATTATTTTTAATAGTTTTTTCATATTATAATGTCCCAAAGTAAAACTTGAAAAATCGTTAAAATTGTTTTTTTCTAAGTTTTCAATATCACTTTCACTGAGTTTTTTCAAATTGCATAACTCATAAAAAACAAGGCCTAATGAATAAACATCAGATATATAAGGGTTATGATAAACCATAGAATTTTTGCAATTTTTCTGAAATTCCTTATAGGCTTTTCTTACTTCTGGACTTAAATATAACTCAGAGCCACAAATAGACAACCCTTGTTTAGTATCAGAAGTTTTAATACACATTTTAAAATCTCCTATAAAAACATTTTCCCCATCTTCACTCACATAAATATTTTCTGCTTTAATATTTCGATGACAATATCCAAGTTTTTGCATATATCCAAATGCTGATAAAAGTTGAGTTGCATAATTTATTACAATGTATTCTTCAAAATATTTTTTGTTTACAGCATTTCTTTCTATTAAAAATTGTAAATTCCCTCTAGGAAAATATTCTTGATGTATTTCTAATACTTTACAAGACTGATTTTTTGATGGTATTAGAGAAAAATAAAAGCATTTAGCTATATTAGGATGCTCTAAATATTGATTTATTGTCACAATATTAAGGTTATTAATCAATTGTTTCTCATTGTAAAGCATAATTGAAGTCACACATATTTTTTTGTTTTTAAGTTTATCTTGCGCTATATAAATCTTGTACATGTTTTTCCTGTCAACTAAAACTTCCTCTGGCAAAATACTTACTGTATTCTCCATACTATTATAATTATAGACATTTTATCAATATAAATATCATAAATAAAACTATATTAAAACCTTAATCTTAATCTTAATCTTAATCATCCACTACAATTTTCTAACACCCAATCTTTTATATTTCTAATAAATTATATAAAACTAATTACTTAAATCTTTAGTTTTCTATATGATAATTGTGATTAAGCATAAATTCGCAAACCTTATGATTTCTCTCATTTCCATAAAGAAACCCACAAACAACACAAAAATACCCACAGTTAGGACAATAAAAATATGAATAAGGAGCATTATTCATCAGTTCCAACAACCCACAATTGCAAATCATCCTTATAGAATATTTTCCATTTTGAAAACTATAAGCCAATTCATCATAACAAGATTTCTGATTATGGCGGTTATTTTTGCATGCAAAACATCTTAAATAACTACAATCACATTCAAGATCAGCATACAAATAAGCATTACAAGCTGAGCAATAACTACATAAAAATTACAGTCTATTTTCTGGGAAGAACAAATAGTTAGCAACGCATTTTTTGCAAATTTTTCGATTTGATAATTCGTGAAAATCCGTAACTTCTTGATATTCATTACACCCTTCACACAATATTTCTTCATGAATAATAATTTCTCTCATTATGCTTATAAGTCTAATAAAACATGGTCTATTTACTTCATCTACTGCAAGCATATACCAAAGTAATCTTTGAAAACGTCTATATCCACTAGGTAAAGCTATGATACGTTTTGATATTTTTTCTTCAATATTTGATAAATTTGTCAAGTCACGAATATCTTGAAGACTTGCCATATATAGAAAAACAAGCCCAAGAGAATATACATCAGATTTAAAAGGATCATGTTCAACAGTATATTTATTTGTTCTTACAGATTCAGAAATAGCTACTCTAACAAGTGGACTAACATAAAGTGGTGTGCCAATAATCGTAAAATCACCACCATTAATATTCCTACTCGTCCCAAAATCTCCAACTTTAAGCATTGTCCCATTATTAGTAACAAAAATATTTTGTGGCTTAATATCTCTATGACATATATTTTTTGATTGTAAATAACTATAAGCAGATACTAATTGTTCAGCATATTCAAAAAGCTCGTTTTCAGTCCAAGGTTTATGATTTTCTACACGAGATTTTATGAGTTTTTGAAGGTCGCCTTCAGGAAAGTACTCCATGTATATGTATAAATTATTCACTCTTTGACCGATGCCTTCGATGGATGCTGAACGCAATTTGATTATGTTTTGATGATTGAGTTGAGCCATTGTAAGACATTCTGAATATTGACTTGATAAATCTTTTAAGTCTTCTATGAAGAGCTTTTTAATGCAAATCACTTCTGATGGGTCAGCACGAAGAGTACCTTTAGAAACTTCACAATATCCTTCTCTTGAGTAGATTCTATCTCCGATGATTATATCACTTAAAGTTATTCTTTGCATTTAAATATTATATTTGATTTATAGATATTTCTATAAAATGAGAATTTTATTTAATGGGATTGATAGGTAGATTATTGTATAAGGCTATGATGAGGTTTATGAGGTTATTTTTGAAGATAGGAGTTATGTAAAGAAAAAGAAGGTTCTAAGATTAGGATTAGAAAAGTTGAGATTTTGGATTTTTGTGGGTGATAAAGGTTAGTGTTGTATATTGATTTGAAATATATTGGGCTAATGAGTTGATAATACACTTTATTTGATTTAACACATTCATGCTTATAATTAATAGGATTATAGTTAAGTAAAAACTGTTTAGCCATACTAAAATTTTCATATACACAAAAAAACACATAAAACTAATCAATCACTATTAAAAACTAAAATCTGACTCAATTTGAATATTAGCTTATAATAAACACAAAGAAAGCTTATTTTATTACTCTAATAACCTAGTCAATATCATAAAAACTCATATTCCTAAACTACATCAACTAAAACCAAAACAACCTAAAAAATATCTCTAAAATCCTCTCATCCCTTCATTTTCTCAATACTCATCAATATATACTCTTTCTATCTTAATTTATCTAATTCTTATTTCATTTGAAAAATCTTTACTAATTTAATTTGAACATAAAGCACAAATCTTTTGCTTCTTTAAACACTCTTCACACACATGATTTTTACAGCACTTCAACATCTTAAACTCCAATATTGGCAGTTCCTTTCCACAAAGTTTACAAATTTCAAACAAAAAGTTATCAATTTCCAAAATCTCCATACTCGTCACATCTTCCAAACAACAAGTAGAAATTCTCCTTTTTGTAATCATAATCAAGCATTCTCCACACAAAAAATGCCCGTCACTAATTTTTTTAACATAATCGCCAACATAATAAACTTCTTTATTACATCCTTTGCATAATATTTTTTCATTAACTATATCTTCTAAAGATTGGAAATAATTATCACAGTAATCACAATAATATTTACCCCATCTAATATTCATACCAACACATTCTTTACACATATGCAAACAAACTTTACTACAAAACATTTCACTTTCCCTTTGTTCCTCACATTTCTCACACATAACCCAGCTACTTGTCAAAGTTTCTTCAACAAGTTTAATATCAAGTTCATACCTTAACTTTATTTTATCTTTAGAAAAAATCAATCCTAAATCCTTATAACAATTTTTTTCATAACATATCGGACATCCTAATTTAGGACAGCTAGAATATGGGTTTAAATTAATAAAGTTATGAGAATGTTTATTAATTGAAGTTTATTTGCAATAGAATCTTTATCAATTTTTTTTAAGACAGTTTTAACTGAAGGAAGTGGGTGGATTTGAATATAAGTTGGGTTTATTATTGTGCTACGATAAAGAATGCTTTGAGAAGAGTGGCTAGGATAAGATATTGACTCAGTGTAGTTATCATTATTAGATTTGGGGATTTTTATGGAATTTTGTTTTTTTTCTAGGTTTTCTGTTGGGGTTGAGTTTTTTTTTATAGTTTGAGAAATGGTTGGCTTAACTTCCTGTGATTTTGGACTTGCTTGGGAAGTAGAGGATAAGTTTATACCCTGGAATTCTTGAGTTTTTATAAGATTTTTTTCAGTTAATGAATCAGTTTCAGAAATTTCTGAGTTCTGAGGAATTAATGGTTTGGATAACACTTGTAAATCCTCATTTTTTAAATTTGATATTTTTGATGAAAACCCAAAAGGTCCTTGGTTTTGATTTATAAGAGAATCAGTTTTTAATGGAAAATCCAAAGGTTTTTCTTGACTTTTAACATTTATAGGGTTGAGATTTTCTGATATTGACTGAGATTTTATGATATTATCATTTTGAGATGAAGTATTTGAAGATTGACTATCTTGAGGTTTTAAGATTATAGATTCATTAGGCTTATTTTTTATGATAAAAATAGGAGGGTTGACTAAGGGTATTTCTCGGTTTGGTTCAGAGTTTTTAAAAGGTTGTTTTGATATTAGAAATGGAGGTAAATTCATAGAGGGTATTCCAGGTTGAAGAATTTTTATAGGGTTTAAAGGTGTGAATGATGTTGGGAAGTTTTTAGGAATATTTTGGGTTTTTACCTCAGCTGGGTTTATATTTTTAGTAGGGAATGGGCTTTTAACAACACCTGAAGATAAAAAAGATGCTTTTAACCCTGGATCAGTATTTAAACTGAGATTTTGAGGATTTGAGTTGAGAGGGAAATGCAAATTTTTATTACCGATTTGAAAATTCGGCAATGCTTGAACACCTAATTCAGAATTTTGTTTTAAAGAAAAATCTGGACTTTTACTATCCTCAGTTTGTTCTAAAAACGTTGAAGGGAGTTTTATTTCACTTTCTGGTTTAAACATAGGAATTTTATCTCCACTTTGGCTAATTTCAGCTGAATTATTAGTAAAGCTAGTTGTATTCCCTGTAGGAACAAAAGGACTTTTTAATAAATTTTCTGTACTTTTAGCATTCTGAGGAAAATTTTTAAAAGGAAATCCCTGTCCTTGTATTTGATTTTTATCGCTGACAAAATGTGGGATGTTATTTTTATTTTCCCCATTCGAACTTTGAGTTTTAGGAGGAAATGATATCTCTGTAAAAGGGTTGAGTTTTTGTGATAATTTAGAGTCATTAGGATTATTTAATAAAGAAAATTGTGCGGGTTTATTAATTAATCCTTTTGGAAATTGGTTGATATTTGGCTTAGGGTCTTTAACTTTTTCTCTTGGGGTATCACTTATTGAATTATCAGAATCACTGAAAGAATCATTATCAGAGTCATTTATTGGCTCAGTTGTTGTTGGTAGTTTTGAAATTGGGAATGGTTTTTGAGAATTTGACAATGGCTGGAATCCAGGATTCGTACTTTCATCCATATTTATAGAATATTTTGTAGCTTTTATAGGATTATTTTATGCTTTTTTTGGAAATTTAATTATGTGATGGAATTTTTAGGACTTAAAGTGTGTTTTTTTGTAGACTTAAGAGTTTTTTGATTGATTTTGCAGTTTAAGGCTTCTGGGTTTTTTAAATAAAAGAAAATCGTTTATATAAGGTTTTTAACTTTTGGTATAGAAATCAAGGCTTAGGAAATAGAATTAATAAAGGTGATTTTTTTTGGTGGGTAGGGACTAGTTAAAAGCTAAGTAATTTTTAGAGGGAAAATAATTGTGATAATGCTAAGAAAAAGTTAATTATGATTGAGATCAATTTTAGCAAAAAATAATCTTAGAAATTCTATATGGTGATGAAAATGTGTTGTGATTTTTTTGGTTAAGGTAAAAAATAGCGAATTGGATTTGAAAATATCAAATTACTTATACAAAATATTAATATAATATATACAATAGAGATACTTATCTTCACTTTGCCAAATTTCCAAAAACTAAACACTTCTCTTTAAATAAACCCAAAACACTAGCAATTTTCTTCTAAGCCAAACCCTAATCATAAAAAAACTCTAAAATTCCTCCACATCTTCTCACAACCCAACTTATCAGCATCTTCAACATTTGAAAAACCCTCAATAAACACAAACAACCTTAAAAAATCAAAAATGATTAAAAACTACTAATTAAAATTTAAAACAAAATTCTTACCAAACTGATTCCTTGATTCCAATCTCTATTTATTATTTACGTTTAGTATTTGTAATATCAATAATCCCTTGAAAATTTTGTATCTTATTTCCATCTTGAACTTTATTGTTATGTATAATAGAAGCAGTACCTTCAATTTCAAGGTCATTGACGAAATTATAGCTCAGCATAAGTTCTTTAAAAACATGAAAATCACTAAAACTCAAAAACATCTCAAACAAAGGTCCATCAATTTCATTTTGTCTTTTCATGAGGATTCTGATAAACTGATTCATATTAACATCATAAAGTTTTTTCTCAATATATTTCTCTATCTCTAATTGATACTTTTGGAAAATTTCCATATAAATCAGTTTATTCTCTTCTTCATCTGTAAATTCAGAACAGTAAGTCCGAATGAATCGCTCTTGGATTACATTAAATTCATAAGACATTACAATATCTTCTAGCCGGCCTACTGTTGTATCGAATAAATCCTCTTCAGCACTTTGACCGAAAGATGTGATTTCGAATTCGTCTTCTGATTCTATATCCATTTGATCATCTTCAACAAAGATTTCTTCTTTGATTTCTTCTGATTCCATTTTGGGTTTATTAAAAAGCGTGACTTAATCCATTAAATATGGAAGTTTATGATTTTTTTTTGAATTTTTTTGAGGTTTTTAAAGGTATTTGAAGGGGTTTTTGTTTTTATGGTGAATAAATTATCAGATATGAGATAATGGGTTTTATTAAGATTTTGGTTAAATTGTTTGTATAATATGAGATAATGGGTTTTATTAAGATTTTGGTTAAATTGCTTGTATAAAAAAATATATTGAATAGTTATGTAAAAATGAAGATAATATTTTTATATAGAAGACAAGATTTATAATAAAATATATAATAAAGAGATGGTTAGAAACAAATTTTTATACGATAATTATTTTTGGTAATGATGTGATAGTGCTTATGATATGATTATATTTGAATAAGTTTATAATATCACTTTATATGAATAAAATAGTAATTCTAAGCAGTTTTTTTTATGTAGTCATATTGATTATTATGTTTTTGGATGATTTAATGCAATATGGCTTAGAAAATAACTAAGAATTATTTTTTGCTATGGCGATATTTTTTGAAAGTAAAATATAATAATTTGAATTAAATAATTCTCCAAGTTGATTAACATAAAATATTTTAAACAAAACTACAACAAAAAATTAAAAGCCGGTTAATTAGTATAACTGTAGAGATAAGCTTATAAATTTAAGTTATACTAAGAAAAATGATAGATAATAAAAAAATGGTTTTGATTACCTTATAGAAATCATACTGTACCATTTACAAATATTTCTGGTATAATTTCCTTAGAACATAATTAAGTATAGTATTCTTAAACCTATTATAAGTATTCATTGTATTGATCGTAAAAATTATAAAAATTAT